>VWZT01012773.1:106477-120193 GCA_013397055.1 Pachycephala philippinensis | reverse complement strand
CTGGGACCCCAGAGCTGGATGCAGAGTTCCAGGTGGGGTCTCACCAGAGCAGAGCAGAGGGGCAGAATCCCCTCCCTCCCCTGCTGCCCACGCTGCTTTGGATGCAGCCCAGGACACGTTTGGCTTTCTGGGCTGTGAGTGCCCATGGCTGGGTCATGTCCAGCCTCTCACCCACCAGCACCCCCAAATCCTTCTCACAGGGCTGCTCTCTCTGTTCATCCCCAGCCGGGATTGATACTGGGGGTTGCCCCAACTCAGGTGCAGCGCCTTACACTTGGTCTTCTTAAACTTCATGAGATTCCCATGGGCCCACTTCCAGAGCTTCTCCAGGTCTCTCTGGATGGCATCCCATCCTTCAGGTGTGACTGCACCACTCAGCTTCATGTCATCTTAAGATTTACTGGGGGTGCATTCAATCCCCTTTGTTTTGTATGGAAATGCAATCCAGCTTCATACAGGACAGAAATTTTGATTTTGACTATGCTTTATGCAGGCTTTAAGACACAATTTTTAACACCCTCAGAGGGGAGCCTAGAAGTATGACTTATATGACTATTCCAGCAGAAAGGAAAAAACAGCATTGACGGAGGACTAAGGAGTTAGGAGTTGGGATGCAGGGATATAGCAGGGCTCCCTTATCCAGGAACAGTGCTCTCTTAAAGAAATATTTTGATTTTGGCATTATTGTTAGGGATTTTTCAATGACATTTGAGCTACTAAACATTTATCTTTTATTAAGTCAGAGAGGAAAGCTGGCAGCTGCATGCCAGGCAGTACAGTGGGAGAGGGGACCACAAGTTGTCCCATACCCGGGGATGCTCCCTGTCGCAAGACTGCTGTCATAAGAAGCACTGTGGAGTTAAATGTTTGGCAAGAGGTGTAGCTGGATGAGAAGTGGAAAGATTATTTGGGATAGATAGGTATCCTTGCATCATTTAGGGCTGTAGATACGTCAGGGGAGATTTTATGAGAGGAAGGTGAAGAAGGACTTGCAAGCAGGCATTGTTGTGCTGAGAGGGGAAAGTAAATACATCTGTTTGCACCTGTTTGAAGTAAGTTCACAAACAATGGTAATTCTCACATTATTCTATCAAAGGCTGGCCTAAATACATGCTGCCTGAACTCTGTATGGCATGGAAGTCCTGTGGCTCCTTGCCTGAACTGAGTTCTGGCAGCTGCCTGTACCAGTCTCACCCTGAAATATCTGGCCCTGAAAGGGATCTTTGTGGGATGCTTGTGGATTATATACCACAGACTCTTGAGATTTAGTTATGTAACTTGCTGTTTCCTTGTATGTAGCATGTTTGAGAACGCCACAAACCCAAGTGACTGAAAATGTCAGGCTATAATGTACCCTTTCAAAGAAAGGTATGCAACCCTGGCACTCCTAAGGCTATGTGTCAACCACACAGCACAACACTAATTTAGCCTTTATATTATAATTTAGTTTCATATTTCCTTCCCCAGTATGCCCCAAAGTAGTTTCCTAGTAAAAACACTGGAATTAACTTTCATCAGTACTTTTAAAAAGTACCTGGATGACTGATATTGCAAACTATGAGAAACAGCACCTCACATGATGTGTGACTGAATAGCTTCTCCAATAATCATTCAGGTCAGTTTCTTGATTGATATGCTGCATTTGATTTAGCCTCTTGAATGAGCAAGTCACATCACTTCTGCCTTTTCTACTGGAAAAGCATCCATGTCTAATAGTGATAAGGAAGGAGGAGGATATGAAGGAGAAAAGGTTATAGAACAGTTTGTTGCTGCTGCAAGAAAATTGCTTGTCTTCTAACTTCACCATTTTTGTTCTGTATGAAAGAGAACAAAGGCAGAAGCACCCATTGTCAGGCTTTCTGGAGAAAGCCAGTAAGTGATCAGGAATGAAAGACAGTCAAGGGAACAGACGGTGGTAGAAAACACATTGAGCAGTACAGAAGTACTTACACGCATACAGAGTGTTTTCATCTACAGAAATGTCACTAATTTTGTAATTAACTGAGCTTTTAGAATGCCTGGTCTTAAAATAGGACCCTGGGTCAAACACAGGCACTGAGGTCCTGCCTAGCAAGTAGGTAGGAATTTTTTCCCCTTCTGTGAGACATGGGAAGACATCAGTAGTCTCAGTGTACTGATCTCTCGACACTGCCGGGTAAAGCATTTCCCTGCTTCAGTCTGGCCATGAATGCATAATTGCCCAGTCAGTCCAATGTCATCACTTCCCACGTCTTACAGCTTTGTCATCACAAAGTCTACACCTTTGTTCTCTGCCAACCAACACAACTGTGGAAAAAAAAGAAAGCTTATTTCTACTACAATATCTCACCATTCAGAAACACGTGTTTCCTCTTGTTTAACTTTCAGCATATGCCAGCATAATTACATAAGGCTGCATCAGCTGTGTAATGTGACATGAAGTTGCATAAGACAAAATGCCTCATGCAGTGTGCTGCATCATCCAGGAAATATGAAGAACTTTAGTCAAGAAAACAAATAATTCTCAAGCAGAGCATTTAATCCAACACAGCCTATGCATCATTTTCAATAAAACTGTCATTGCCTCTTCACATGGTCCATTCCAGCAAAACAAGTAACTACTGTAACAAGTAGCTGTTTCGCTGGTCATGATCTGGACTCTGCTCTGTTATTCACATTGAGTAATTCTCCTGACTCAAGGGGCAACATCCCTAAATCTGACATTATATTGAATGAACAGATCTCACCAGTATAGTAGTAACATGTTATTTGTTATGGCACATACATATCTATCCCAAATTCTCTTTCCATTTTACATCCAGGGCCATATATAGCCATGTGTGCATGAAAGGGCCACTCAGCTTCTCTTAAATTCTGGGACTTTGTGCCCTTCCTAGTATTTAATGCAGGGACAGGATCTTATTTTATGTTGCAATACTGCAAAAGTTATTAATTCCATGCTATGCATTTTGCCAGAACGCAAAATATTACATTTCCCAAACCTACAGAAAAAGGAGGCAGGCACATTTTGGCATGAGAAGTTGTTTGTCAGATCCATGGCTATTTTTTATCCTGTAGAACTAGATGTGCAAAACAGATTCCAGAACTAAAATGATCCTGACCATCTTTGCATTCATCACTTATTTTCCTTCTCTAAAATCTAACAAGTTCCAGCAATGAATGATTAACATCTCATCATGTTTTCTATTCAAGAGCAGCAGAGAAATGTCTGTTCTTTTTCACGTAGGAAAGACCATAGCTGGCACACCCAGTCCTGATTTTTCTCCACAAGGAGAATATAATTCTTCTCCTTGCCAAGTGGGAGTATTTTCTTTTGCACCGTGCCAGAATGGATAGAAAACTTCTTCCATATGAGAATGTCTTTCTCCAGTCATTGCCATTTGCACATAAATGTGGCTTGTCATTTCTCAAGGGGAACAGCCACACCATTTCAACTCTCCTGATTGAACAGCACTCTCCCTACTGAGCGTGCAATGTTGGAAACCATTTTACAAGCAGAAAATGTCATACTGTGCTCCCCTTGTAGTTTGCTTCATAAATCTGTTGCCTTTTTTCTACTTAAAAAGCAAGTTCTTTCAGTCTAAAACTGTTTTGTTTAGTGTCTGCACATTACTTGGCACTAAAGAGTTCAGGTTGCAGAAATCTGTATGGCACAGGTGTACAGGTGGGCAGGTCAGATAGTGGCTGGTCCTGCATCTTGTCATGTCAGCTTTCATTAACAGCTTGTGTGATGCAGTCCTACTCAGTGTCCGTCACAGTTTCCAAAAAACATGAGTACAGGAGGAATGTAAGCTTTCTCAAAGACAGGACCAGAGCTCAAAATGATCCCAAGAAACAGGTGAGGTCATTTGAAATTAATATGAAAAATTCAGCAAAGAGAACTGCAAAGGACTACAGTTAAAGAAGAAAAATGAAATGCACAAGCTTGAAACATATAATAACTGGTTGGTCATCAATGTAATGATAAAGGATCTGGAGTTATAGAGGTTTGAAATTAAACATGTGATTTTTTAAATGCTAGATTTCTTTTTTTTCTACTACAAGTAGCCAACTCAGCACATGTCTTAGAATCATATAACTCTTGGTCATCAGCTGGCATGGGTGCCCACTGTGACAACTACCAGGAGAAAAAGAGGCTTAAGTTAGAGCATGGGACAGTAGAAAAAGGGTCTATAAACATGTTAGTGAAGCACAGTGACAAAGACTGCTTCAGTGACTGGTTTTCTTTGAAAAAGCTAGTTATCTGTCAGGTTACACATCAACTTGCATGGTCCGTGGAGGGTTTTTTTCAAGCCCTGCACTTTTATGCTTCAACACATTTGACTCCTCCAGCTAGAGAAATTTATTTCTGTGTGAGCTGCAATTTGGAGAGCATACCTTGGCAAAACCACTGGTTCACCAGTAAGCCTAAGACAGAGCAAAGAGGCTGTGGTGCAGATCCCTATGGCTTCTGTCTTTATTTTAGCATGCTTAAGAACTTCACTTTCCACTACTTGGAAACTGAACTCTCTCCAGCTGTTACAGTGTGAACCTTTACTGGCTGCATATTAATAGAACCTGGTCTAAGAAGGAAGGAGAGAATTACTAAAAATGGAGGTGATCAGTTAGGAAATTAAGACTTAAAAGCAACTGAACAAGATCCTGCAATATCAGCTGTGAAAGTAGCACTTGGTGGCTTCACTAGCCTGAAGCATGTGCTTGGTTCATGCTCCTGCCTTGCAACACTGTTCACTAAATGCAAGGTGCTTCACCCATTCCTCTGAGCCATTCATTCCTGAACAATTATCGTGTTGTAGGAACATGTACAGGGGCAGCTAGCAAGGAGTAGCTGGCACACTATGAATGCACGCCTTAATTTACTTTGCAGTGGCACACCTGCTCCCACCTCTAATCCCGTGGTATATATATTTTTAAAAAGGGGCAAGCAAAGGGCAAGTGCATTGAAATGCACTTGCCTAGAGAACCTGTGGATGCCCATCCCTGGCAGTGTTTAAGGCCAAGCTGGATGGGGCTTTGAGCAACCTGGTCTCATCAAAATGTCCCTGTCCATGGAATGAGATAATCTTTAAGGTAATCCTTCCAACCCAACCCATCCTGTGATTCTGTGATGCTCTGTTAGAACAAGTTGTCCAGTGATATCAATTCGTCTTATTTTTGGAGTTGTTAATGGAATTTGTTTCTTTCAATGTGCTGAACTGAGAGTTCTGACACAGAAGTTCCTAAGTGTAAATAAATACCCCAAAATCCAATATCTTATTGCTAAGGTTTATCCCTTAATAAGAGATAAACTGTAGGAACTGTAATTTTCAAATATATTTAAAAATGTAGAAATCAGGAAAAATTAAATCCTCTGACAGGTCAAAGAATCACAATTCTGACATAGAACTTAAAATATGCTGATTTTTATTTCTAGACCTTTTCCTAATCACAAGAACAGTATTCTCATGAAGGAAACACCGACCACTAGACTATGTCAAAAGCTTTACTCTTGTCCTACCTTACACACACAAATTGTTTTCCTTCCCCTATGGAAACCTACCAGTTCTTGGAGCAGAATATTTTTTTCCAAAAGGAAGTGTCATAGCCTAGTTGTGGTGCAACTCCACTTGGTTCATTCCAACGCATGTAGCGCTTCATCTCTGTCCTCACCAGAATGTTGCATAGTGGTTCTGCTTTTAGAGAAGGTTTGTAGGAGTGCCCTTGGCAGCATGGCCTGGGTACTGGAGGTCCGCAGGCACTTCCCACGGGCACGCAGAGCCATCACAGTGCTCAGAGGCAGGACTGTCTCTTCCCACATCCCACCACTCACCACGCACCGCCTCTCTGCCTTGAGGACCCTTCTTGGTTACAGAACCAACTGCAATGCTCCACAGGGGTGTGAGGGATGACATATTCCAGAAGCACTCATGCCATCAGGAATAAAACTGTTATATTGATCTAAGTCACAACCGTGACTTCACTCACTGATAGCTGTGAACCACTTTACCAGTCCCCCTTTAGACAGACTCTTTTCATTGTTTAAGGCCCAAATAAAGGAGTCATGAAATTTTTTGCCGATGACAAACTTCTGTCTGTTTCAGAAATTCTGATAAATCTGTACATATTGTAATAATAATAAAGCAGACACTGAAACTCTTGCCTCCTCTGAGCAGCACAATGTAGCTACACAGCATACTACAAGGACACCGCTCTGAGCTTACTCATTTGAATCCCTGTGTCCCACAGAAGAAGGGAAGGACAAATGAAAGGGAAAGCTAATTCCAACAAGTAAAAGCTACACAAGATAGTTGATTACTTATGGAAAAGTCCTGGCTGTTACATTAGGCCCATTGGTATGGCAGAGGACATTTCCTGAGAGACTGTCTTTTCTTCAGACTCCTCTGGAAAGGTATCACTGTTTATGATGGCTGGAATGAAGAATCTAAAAGTAGGTATTTGGGCATATCGGGCATAATGGATGAGGCACAAATCTAAAGGTGTGAACATGTTCATGGTATTCAAGGAGATAGGACAGGATAATACAGACAACAGATAATTTGGGTCAGATAATACTCACTGCAAGGAAACTGAACACAAACACTCAATGCCTCCAACTTCTTCTATGAATTGAAGGTCATTTTGCGTTCTGCTCCCTGTAGCATCCATTTCCTGGGAAACGTGTCTTCTTATCATTCTCAGGGGTCTTAAAGGCCCCAAAGCAGCGCTCTGGCTTTCAAAGGCCAAAGTAAAGGACTAATATGTGGGCACAGCCTATGTTCTGATTTTATCCCTCTGCTACTCATCACATGGCTGTTGTAGGAATCATTTACTCTGTATCGCTTTCTGGATCAAAAAGCCAATTATTTTAGAAAAGAACCAGAGTCCCTTTTGTGAGCACCTTCACAAAAGACAGAACACTTTAGTGTGATGAAAGCCAAAATGTTTAGCATGAGCCTTTTTCAAGAATCTGCTCTCCTGAGACTGCCAAGAAGAGATGAAAAACCAAAAACCAATGTTAACAACTTATCTGAACTGTAAACATACTTGTTTACTCCAGTCACTTGCAGCCAGCAATATATCTGGTAATGCAGCAAACCCCAAATTTTCCTGATACCAAGAAATCCCAAATGCAAACTCTGGCTGTGCCACAGACAGGCCATGCAATCCTGGGTGTCTCTCTGGCCCTCTCAGCCTCATTTTCCTTGTCTGTGAAATGAAAGTAGTGATCACAGTTTTGGAATGTGAGTAGGATTACATAAAATGTTGCTCATGTACGACTGAAAGTTCCTAACTACCATTATTAATTCATGGTTTATTATTCTTGTTCAATTATGGAANCAAACAGAGTTAATTAGCAAGTATGCTTGAGTACAGAAAGAATGTGTGTAGACAAGAGAAAAAACAAGTTGGAAGTGTAAGAAGGGCAATTTCAAGGACAGGTAACAGAGCAAGATGTATAGATAATACAACTCAATTTTTAGCAAAAATGTAAATCATGAACAGAAAATAGAGAAAGGAAACCCTTTGCCTCAGAGTTCCAAGCCATTTTGAAATTAATATTTCTGCCAGACTTAGAGTCCTTACCTTACAAACGGGAATTTGTTTTCAGTAGCTCTAAGAGGAGTTTTCTAGGTAAAAATGACACAAATAATGTATGGAGTAAACAATTAGAGAATGCAGTTTAACATTTGTGGGTATGGATGCAGCCTAGGAACATCTGAAAGCACAGCATGATGTGACAACAATCTCATATGATGCTGCTGACCAGCCATCTCTTGAATTTCCAAGAAGTGAACAATATTTTCAGGAAAATGTAATTAATCAGAGGGAGAAGAAAAGGGGCATAAAAGAGCAATCTAATTGAGAACCAGAACTCTCTGTTATCCATTAATCATTACAGGAAGTTCTGATTCACCTCTTAACTTCTTAATGTGAACTGAGTGCTTGAAAACATGAACCTATGTTGTGCTCAGTTTAGACCTCTTCTGAAAACCTGGTGGAAACTGCATTATATTTTAACACTGCCAAATAATTTCTGGTAAAGGATGAAGCAGTTACTTTTCCTCTAATTTTGTAGTGATGGATCACTTGTGGATAATGCATAACCACCAACTTTTTACACCAGGTTCATTTTTGAAGAAAGCTGAAGTCACAGGTGTTCCATGTTTGCAAAACAAATACAAAACCAATGAAAATTAAGTTGATAAAAAAAAGTTACTAACATTTTATAACACATAAGTCCTTATTTTTCTTAAAATAAATATTAGGTAGCTTCCTTCTCCTGTTTCTCTTCCTGCCCCTCCACATTAAAGTTCCAGCAAATTAACTGGGATGATTCCCTTGTGATAAATAATGTCATATCATAGTTACAATCTCACCAAAGGAGTTCTTGCTTGCCCAGTTCATAGAACCAAAGAGTGATTTGAGCTGGAAGGGACCTTAAAGATCAACTCGTTCCAATGCTAAGGCCCCCTTGGCTCCAGCATGTGGACTGCCTCACACATCCTGGTGCTGTCAGCAGAGCTGATGAGGGTGCCCTCAATCCCACGGACTGTGTTGCCAACTAAGATGTTAAAGAGAGCTCGTCCCAGTACTGACCCCTAAGGACAGTACTCGTCACTGCTCTCCCCTTGGACATTGAGTCTTTGAGCACGACCTTCCAGCCAATTTCTTATCCACTGAGTGGTCCACCTGCCAAATATACATCTCTCTAATTTAAAGAAAGTGATGTGTCACAAGATACTGTCAAATGGTTTGTACAAGTCTTGGTAGATTATACAGATTAGAAATAACAAAGATGGCAATGTGAAACTAGTAGCCAAAGCATTTGAACTAACATTTTTCTTACAGATGCTGGAGACAGTCACACTTTGCATTATGGAGAGCAATTGCATGCCTCTCTGATGAGCTCCACAAACACCAGACAGCTCATGTGCTACTACTATTTCTGATAATTTTGCTGCTCAGATGAACATCCATATTTACTCATGACATATACAGCTCAGAAAAGAAGGTGTGTTACAATATAATACTGACTACTCCGTTTCTGAGCCAAGACTGTGTACACAGACTGCAATACATGACAGGTGAGTAAAATTTTTACATTTCTTATGAGTGTGTAAGAGTGGGAGAAAGCTTCAGATTAATCAACCTGTTAATAACAAAATGTCTTGTAAGATAAATTTATAAATACTGTTGTATTTATATGTACTGTGATATAAAAATGCCTTGAAAAACATTTTTTTCTAAGATGAAGAAAAATGCTCACGTCACCAGGCCTGGAAGTGGTGAAAGCCATTAATTTTCTTTGAATACACAAAAACAGTTTAGATGCAGGTATACGTAAAATACAAAAAAGGATTTTAAGGCTTCAGCTAATTGCCAGTAGCAAGAGACCAGCAGGTTGGAAACTCAGGCAAGGTCAGTAGTGTTTGAAGGAGAGCATGACAAGTGCATGGTATAGAAACATGGGCCCTTCTACCATATATTAAAGCCATCACCAGGGCAAGATGGAAAAACATAAAGTGAATCTGCAACTGGTAAAGAGATTAAAGGAAAGAAGCCTTTCCTTTCCAGTGCTGCATGCAGCACTGACTCTGATTGTTTTAAAAATAATCTGTAAAATTCTCCATCTTTCAGCAAAGGAAAATAAGTTAACTGATTCTTGTCCACTGTTACCACAATCTGCTTTGCTTTGCTTTGCTTTGCGTTGCTTTGCTTTGCTGTGAATGGGCAGCACAAACATTAGTTACTGTGAATAAATAAAGCAGTTGTATCCAACTTGCCACGTGATTGAGCCTGCAAGAGAGCTGAATCCATGGGAAGAGTATCCCACAGAGTACAATCCCGTCTAAAGGACCAGGTGTCTGGGCTCGTTGTACAACAATATTCCTGCTCTTCATTACTAAACACTCCTTCATCCTATGCCAAAAAAGCACACTCTGAAAGCCCCAGTTCTCTTTCTGAGGGGCGTGTGTAACTTCTAGCTGAAGCTATTGGGTTTTGTGTGTTTGAACTGCTGCTCAAGACTAAGCCAGTCTTGTGGCCTGTGTCAGAGTTGTGTATAGGAAATTAGGTGTAGGTTATTTTTGCTTCTGCCACTGATCTTAGGCCTTTGCACAGTGTAAGAGTCTAATAATAAAGAGCCGCAGCACAGAAAAATCAGCTGGTTATACTGTCAGAGCTCAAGCACTGGGTATCTGCTCCATGCAGGCTCAATGTGGGAAGCTCCAGGCCTGTGTTTTGTTCAGAGTCAAACCTCCTCTTTAGGTCATTTACCTCCTTCAGAAGGATAAGTCCTCTGCTGACTATTCTTCCTGGGATAAAATCAACTCTTTTGAACTGTTTTCATATGAGGGAGGCTTTCCACTCATCCCACTGTAGATATTCTCCAGAGCTAATTTCTTCATCAGACCTTTATCTCCCAAATCACATTCAAGTGTCAGTTCCACAGCTGGTTTCTGTGGTCTTTTACAAGAAGAAGGAGACCAGAAAGCAGCACCTCATATCAGTAAATGCTTATAAACAATCTCAGTGTGGAGAGTTGGAGTTATTACATGATGTGCTGGTAACAACATGTTCATTAGCTTAGGAAGATTAAGCTGTTTTTCTGACTCCTAAGGGCAGTCCTGGGGAGTTATAGAGCCCATGACAACACAGAAACAAAACAGCTGAAGGGGAAACTTGGACTGACTGATGTTATTCAGGACAAAACTGAGAAAATCACCATGTAGTGATAATTTTCCACTGTAAAACTTCTCTGCAAGGGTAGGGAGCTATAGACTCCACAATTCCAGATTCTCTTTCCCAAACCCTATAAATTAATTAAGTTAATCTTGGTCTTGTTCAAGTGGAAAGAAACTTCGTAATGATGGTAATGACGGTAATCAAAGGGGAAGATATGCATGGAAAGAAGAGAAAATCTGTAGAATCATGATATCTTTGGTCTCTGGACCCATGTTTTGTTTTGTTTTCCAAGTTTGGGGGTTTGGGAAGAAACAAGGTTTTAAGTTGAAGCAAACAAACTTATGGTCAGGATGTTTCCTAAGCTTGACAACATAACATTTCTAGATAGAAGATGCAAAGTAAAAAAATCTCAAATTTGCTAAAAACTCTACCCATCAGGAAACCACCATGTTCCTGCACAGAAATGATCACATTTGCAAAGGCACAAACATAAACTATTTTATTATTACTACTTGAAATTAATAGTGATGCACGTCTTCCAAGGACTTTTAACCTAAGTTGTCCTGTGATTCAACTAAAATCTGTATTAAGAATTGCCATAGTTACTTACATGCTACCTGTATAGACATTAAAGATGATGTAAAGATTGTGCTGAAGGTATGAGGAAGGCAGTGAATGGCCATGTCAAGGATTTTTAAACTCAGCACTCAATCTAGTCTAAATGTACTAGCATAACATTTTTTTTTAATGCAATCAATGGACTTGATCCCTAAACATCCTTAAGTTTTGGCACTGTCATTGGCATCATTGGTTCATGGAACTTGTAAGAGCACTTAATTAATGTGTGTTCAATACACGTTTCAGGCACATCAATTTTTCCTGGAAAAGTACGTGTGTCAGAGATGTTGAAACTCATAAAGACGAGCAACTGCCTGCTACTGTGGAGACACATAAGGTTTCCAACTCGCCTTTTCCTGCACTATATAGGGAAAACTGTAAATCATTTGTTCTGGAGTTCATGTGTTTGCAAATTAACTTAACTCCTGAATTCAGTCTTACCTTCGGTACAGTATGACATTATTTCTGTTCATCATGTGCTAATACAATATATCCTTACTGAAATGTCCTTTCTTTTGGTAATGAAATGTAAAGCACTGAAGAGCCTCTCACTGCAAGGATGCATTTATATTGAATAATTCTTTTCATGGAAATCCAATTATTATTGGTCCTTTCAGTGGAAAGCCTAGCATGTTATTTGGTTAGAGAAATGAGCTTTTTTAACTCGCTGAGTTTCACAGAATTGCAATTCAAAAAAACATTCTTCAGTAATGGTAAATTTTACCCTTACACTTCTTTAATTCGTCCAACTCTAAATCCTGTGCTGCAATTAAGAAACTGAAAAACTACAAAATGACAGGAGATGATCAAATAAAGAAACAATGCTTAAAATACAACTTGACTGTACCACTGCAATTGAGTGTAGAAGGAAAAAACCCCACACCATGGAAAATATCAAATCATTTTTAAAATATCCAGAGAAGGCAAACCTGACTGACCCATGCAAATGGAGAGAAATCACACTGATGATTATTACCAGGCACATCTTCCAAGCATGACACCAAACAGCGAGAAGGCTGCTGGGGATTCACCAAAGGAGACACCCAGCACTGAGACATCACCGTGGGGAAGGTCCCCACCGCAGGGGGCACACACACACCGGCGCTCCCAAAGCAGCACCAGCCACCGCCCTTCCCTGACAGTGAGTCCTGGTTTCAATCACCATCTGCAGGCAGGCTGGGAGCTGAAAAGCAGCCCCAGAGCAGCCTTTATACTGAGACAAACCTGGGCTGCATTCTTCTGCTGCTGTTTAGTGTTATTTCTAGTAATGAAACCAATAAAAAATGGTGTAGCCAGCAATATCTATATTTCACCAGCAAGGCCTATATTTTACCAGGAAATTTCTGCTACCCAGCACTATCATGGAAATGCTAGAAAGATATCCACAGAGCAAAAATAGCAAGCAAGGCAGAGTTTAAAATTAATTAAGACAAGAAAAGCAAAGAAGAATCCCTTGATGTCCAGCTGCATACTAGAGAAAAAATCACAGAGAGGTATAAACCAATGCTGAAGCAAATGACATTAAGTATTTGACAAGTTTCCACCACATGCACTAAACCTAATAACAAGCAGAAATCAAAGTAGAGGCAGTGCTAGAATAAAAGTGAGAATTTTCTTTCCAAATACATCTTGGAGATTCAATTGCAGGGGCTGGCGTTCTGCCAGAGCGTTGGGCAAGAAACCAGGTGTCTCATAAAACTACTTCCTCCAAAAGTCCTGGACAGCAGCCAGTAAGCCTCTGTTATCACTGAGGAGAGAGAAGCCTTGCTCATACACACCAGAGTCTAAAAAAAATTGTTACTAATATTTATACTGCATGTGTGATAAGTACCCAGGTACTGCTGTGCATACAAACCTAGTCAGCAGAGACCATCCTGGATGAGTAAACAAAAGGACCTAGAAAGAGTTCTTTTTCCCCATTTTTGTGTCTTTGTGCTTTAAGATACTTCACAAATCAGGAAGCTTGTTGTTGGTTTAAGCACTTAGTCACCAGGCCCTGAACTTCAAAGCTTGCTACTCCTGATCCATCAATATTTATTTTCTTAACTCTTGTTAATGATAGCCTATATTTCAGGTAAAGACCCTGGGAATGGAAGGCATATTTGATGTTGTTACAGGAAAACAGAAAGAACCAGTGTGTATTTAAACAGAAGTACTAGCACATCTTCCTCCTAAATCCTGCCTTTAACTGATGGAATCACTTTTTGCTATAAAGACTCAGTGGTTCAGGTGATATTACTTCAAACATTCTTTTCCTGTTTCAGCAGGGTGTTGAAATAGCTACATCCCAAAAGGTCTGTATAGATTTGGCAAAACTGACGTGGCACATGGCAACATGGGGTGCACACTTAACATTTCTGGGTTAAGGATTTTATATTGTGCACAACTTGGAACATGCCGGACAAGAGCAAGGCTCACTCATCACCCATTTGG
>VWZT01012773.1:94490-106464 GCA_013397055.1 Pachycephala philippinensis | reverse complement strand
GTGGGAATCTGTAGGAAACCCAGTTAAAAGTTTTAATTTACCATAGGAGTGAGTTTGTTCTAAAGGGCTAAATGTGACATTGAGTTTTTAAGTGGAAAGAGAATTTGCATTGATGACAAAATAAAATAAATTCACTTGTAGATGGATGCAACCGTTCCTGGGTCTGTGGCTTTCTAAAGGAAAGGACAAAGTCAGCTCATCCAGAAGAGTTTAGGAACTCACACTAACTCATAGAACAAAAGGTAGTTTTCAGATGTTACCTTTAACACAAAATTCTGTAATGCTGCAAGTCCTGTAAAGTACCTGAACTGCCTCTATGTCCTGGAGCTCCCTAGCTCACTAGAGAATTTTATGTTTTCATTTGAGTTAGTTAAAAAGATGTTACAACCTGAGGCTTCATTTAAGGTTGGATTAATTTCCATCTCTTTTCTTTCATCCCTGAAACTCTAGATTACAGAGATATCTCAAAACAATTTCCTTCACAAATGTAGCTTTTGGGTCTTAATTTTTTGCAAGCTCATATATTACAGATTTATCTCATTTAACTATATGTGTTTTCTCACTTCCTAGAACTTTCAGTCTGACAAGCAGCTTGGCTCCACAAGCTGTTTAAAAATCCTGCAGTCTGCTTAGAAGAGAGGTTTCCAAGCACCTTACAGGCATGTTTAGGCAGACTGTGCTGGAGCTGCACAAAATCACCCATGTCAGCATAGACATTACCTTTAGGTTACCTGGTTGTATTCATTTAATAAATGATGACAAAAAAAACCCCTCAGACAACACTTCCATTAGTCCCTTGCACACTGACTCTTGACTCACCAAGCCACATCACTATATGGTCTCTGCTCAACAGTCTCTGCATTCTGGTGCAGAGCATTCAACAAAGATATCAGCCTTTCCCAGTTCAATTAGCTCCTAAGGAAAGGCTTAATGAAATTAATACCACAGATTCCAGCTTTCTCAGAGCTCTTAGAAAAGGTGTTTTGTAAGAACCAAAAGAGATCGAGATGAGAGGCAATTGCATGCATCGCTCTCACTAACTGGTACAAAGGGATCACAACACAAGTCTTTCTGCACTCTCTGTGTCTCTGCTGCCACGAGCTCCCTCACACTGCTCTGCTCTGGCACATGACACTCCCAGAAATCCCCCCTCATCCAGCAGGACAAGGACAGCTATATAACACGCACTAACTTGGATGAAACAAAAAGGTGAACCTCTGTCATACCAGGCACAGTATTTCAAAGTATTCACAGCCACAAGGGTGTTGGCAGGAGCTCCACAACCTGCATGATGAACTGATTGTAGAACAAGCAGAGACTCCCTGCCCAGGCTATTCCTGGATGTCCACCAATATTTTTGATGCAGGAAGAGCTCAGGAGATTGCTCCAGGTAAGAAAATAGCCTGCAAAAGATGTAATCCCCTCTGTAATACTTGCTATTTCAGCATTGCCATGAGTTAGACCCAAAATGTTAGGTGTGTCACATACTTAGAGCAAATCTGTGTGCCTAGACCACTTCTTGGGCATTTTTCAATACTCTGCAGAGAACACACTCAGGTCCTGCAATTACATGGCCATATTTATGTACCAGTGTGTACCCGACTCTCATCTCAATTACAGGGAGAATCTGAGTTTCTAGCATCATAAATTCATAAATCCCTGGAATAATCTTCTGTGTCTTCTTTTTATCAAAGCTTTCAGAATGAAACAAAGTTTTGCACAAACGCATTAACTTCGGTTAAGAAGACAGGATATTTCTTTCAATCAGAACATAATAAAAAATTTGACTGAAAAATAGCAGGAGAAAATGGGTCTTCACCCCTCATCCCTTCTTCTTTGGCAATAGACAGATGTAGTAGTACACATGCCTTTATGCAGGCACGAATACTGCTTTAGAAGATCCCAATTCACTTGGTTTTTCCTTTGAAACCTAGCTAGCTGAACTGTTGCCTCTGCAAAAGCCATATGAAAGGACCAAATAGTGAGTTTGGTCCAGATCTTCAGTTCAGCAGTGGCAATGAATTACTAGATTTATGTCCTCATGGCTTATTTCTTTAAAATTTGTGTGTTCCCTGCATGAGCAACATTTCCTTCTTAATACTGAAAAATGAAAAATTTGTAATCTTCATGTCTCTTAAAATTGTAGAGGATTGGAAGTTTTTATTTGACAAGAAATCCTAAGATCTTAGGCAAGTGAATGATGTCACCAGCTTGAAGGTAATGCCTTTCTTGTGAACTATGCCATAGTACTAAAAAATTGGTTCTCAAAGACAACCAAAAAGAAACCTAGGAAAAGTATTTGCAGTCACAACAAATACAGCAGTGTGTACATGTAGAAGTGCAGTCAAGCATATTTATCTCTATTTACTTGAGTCATTTAGACTCTACAAAAAAGTAGCATTATCTAAACATAGCAAAGAAAAATTTACAATTCATTAAAAGGTCTCTCTGTTTCACAGCTCATACAGCTTTTCTCGAACTTCAGTTGCAGATACATCTGTTCCCATTAACAGATGCAGAAAGCCTATGGATAGCATTGTTAACAACATTTTAACACATCCTTGTTGTTCTCATTTTGCATACCTAACTGAAAAAGCAGCAACACCCAGGAAATAAATTGGTGAAAAAAATTATTAAATCCAAGGAAATGTTTGCATGGATTGACCATTGAGTCTGCAATATCTCTTCAGGAGCTCCTATTCATTCACTGCACAGCAATATCCTATTCTCAAAACCTACATGATCCAGCATTGTTAACATCAAGAACTATCACACTTACTGGGAACTTAACGGGAAATTTTTCATTACTTAGACAAATAAAAGCATTTGAAATAATTTTCTCAGCTGTTTTATATATGGAATGAAAATTAAATACATTTGTTATACAAAACTTAACAGAAGCCTCACAGAAGAAGAAAAAAGTATGTTGCAAGTGAAGGAAATGAGATATAGCTGAAAAGACCAAAACACTTAGTTGTGTAGCAGGAGTCACTTTCTTCCTGAAATGGTGGTGAGAAGGTGTCCTGTACTTTGATAGAGGAGAAGGGAATCCCATATGGAGCTGTGCACCCATGTACAGCAGATTCTTCTTGACAGACACACATCACTCCCTCCTTGGCCTACTCAGGGTGTCCATCCCCAACCCCCCATATGGATACTCAGGAACAAAGCAAACAGTCAAGGACAAATTTTCAACTTGAGTGGAAAAAAGGCCATTCAAATTACCAAATTGCTTTTCTGTATATGCATGTCGTCAGTTCTGCCCCTCAAGTGTCACACCCCTGACACCTCTTTGACAGACAAAACTATTTGATTTCTCCCAAGGGCCATAGCCAAGAAAGGGACCTGTGGACGTAATGCAATACTTAACCTGGGGAGGTTTTACATTAGGTATTGGAAAAAATTTCTCCATAGGAAGTATTGTCAATTATTGGAACAGGCTGCTTAGAGAAGTGGTGGAGTCACCATCCCTGGTAGTCTTAAAAAAACTTGTGGGTATAGCACCTGAGGATGTGGTTTAATGGTGAACATGGCTGTGGTGCTAAGTGGATAGTTGGACTTAATGATCTTAAAAATCTTTTCCAGCTTAATGATTCTATGATTCAATGACCCTCCAAGATCAGTGACATTTTGTGCAGTTGTCAGCATCAGATGAGAACCTAGTGATCCAATGGACACTCACAGGCAAGATTTGCCTCTTCTGATGGGTGTACAATATGTATGAGACAGCCTTTAAAATTAACAGCATCTTGTCAATACGAAAAGAGAGTTTTGGCTTCATACTAGAAGCAGGGTGGGTTGAATTGCAGCATCTGGATTCTTAGGAGTTGTTCAGTGCCAGACGAACAAAGATGAACTGCACTGCAAATGTTTGTTGGCTCTTGCAGCCTGGAGCCTGTGATACAGCAGGGATTTATTTTTCAGTTTTAGTTCAGCTGCAGCTGATTCATAAAACCATGTTATTTCCCTCAGCTTGTTGCAAAGGAGCAAACAATTCCAGTGAAGTCAATGAATCCATGAAGGTTCACTCCCGAAAAGGCAAATTAATCTTCCCCAATTTTCTTCAGGTATTCCCTGTGCTGTACACAACTGAATTATGTCAATGATTATGATCTTTAAAGAAGAGACTGAAAACCTAGCTAAAAATATGACAATCTGACACTAGTGCAGGTGTGCAACCCTTCAGTCGCCAAGGACCAGTTCACCCAGCTGCCACTAGTGCATCTCAAGCTGAGTGACATCTGGGCTGCCAACACTCCTACAGACCCAGCCTGAGACACTCAGGACAGGCAGGAGTTCCTGCACATTGCAGATTCTCTTCTTGCTTGTGATCATAACAGAAGTTAACAACATGAATTGCACATAGCGGAATTCGATGTGGTTGAAAATTGCTGTGCCCCATGTGCTCTCAGGGTACCCCCAGGGTTGAAGCCATGGGCAGAGGTACATGAGGAATAAGCATCTTCCTGCAGCAACTTTCTTCTCCAGAGCTCAGTCAGCACCTACAGAGAATAAAGTTGCTTTTCCATCCGGTCACTTCAACATAAAAAAATCCAAAGCACTGTGTTTCTACCATATTTCACAGTCTTATCAGACAGCTCTTACGCAAACCAGTAGGAGTTTGACAATCATACAGTAGTCACTGATGTACAGGAAAGATTTTCTATATGGAAAAGGTCTAAACATGACTCCTTAAACACTATTGAAACAGTATGTGTAACTTTTACCCATTAATTCAGGTAGTAATGAGTGAAAGGCTTTAGTAAAAGCATTAATAAATGTCAAGGAAATTTTGTAACAGCAGAAGCCACAAGTCTCATTTCACTTTTGCATCTATTTTACAAGAAGCTGACTAGAATTACTCTTAATTTACAGTTGAAATGAGGATCAGAGACAGCAATATCACAATCTGGTACAAAGAATTTGCAGAAAAGCTTATTTTAACGATAAACTTCTCAGACACAGGAGGTGATAAAAATAATTTCACTTATGTGTCTCTGCATCTTAGGAGGGACATTTCAGAGTCCCCCTGTGTCTCTACAGACTCTTACTTTTCTTTTATTCGTTTGTTGTACTTGAGATCTCTTAATTGAATCCCTTAGACACATCACTGAACTTTTCTGCAGCTCTCTTAACAATAGGATATTTATGATTGTTAACATTCAGATTTTTTTATTAAGTACTTATTTAATTTTCATTAAAGGAATTGTTCCCATTGAAGTAAATGGCACAATTCCACAGTGAGTAGCATCATCCCCAAATTGATGATCTGATGCCATTTTCTATTTTTAAATGTTAAATGGAAATGTTTTGTACACCCCAAGTATAAAAGCAATAGCCTCATTATCTAAGTTTAGCTTAATGTAGCTGTGAAACAGCTAAAAAGAAAACACCGTCTCTATTCATGCTGGGTCCTTTTCAACAATGTCTACCAAAAATAAATGAAATTACCTCTTCCCTCTCGCCTTCCATTCAGTATGATGTAGTGTCATTATTTCAACCTACACAAAGATTTTCAGTCAGCTTCTAAGATACAACTTAGGTAACTGCTGAGGCAATTCCTATACTCCTAAAATATCTATCTTGCTGCGGTCAGCTTTTCATTTCTGTGAACCATCAGAAGCATGGACAAGGATTTTAGGTCTGGGACTGTCAGTGCTCACCTCATCACACATGAGCCTGAGCATGCAGGTGCAGATGTGGCCTGCCTGCTTGGATGGGCAAAGAGTCCAGGTGCTCTGCCTGCAGCATGGATGTTTTACCCACTCTCATGAGCAGCATAGGGTCACCTGCAGACTCTGAATCGCAACCTGAATTTCCAGAGCACTCAAGACATCACCATCGATGGAGGATTGTAGGGGTTAAATAGCTACTCACATCCCTTCAATTGTTTTCCTATAATGAGGCGGTTTCCTTTTGGTTTGTGCCGTTTCTGTGTTGGCTTTCCAGTGTCTTTGACTAGGAGAATGTACAGACTGGGAGTATTGCTTCAACTGCTCTGGTTTGTGGTTTCATTCAAGTTGACTAGATTTGGATTGCCAATTAGTCAGACAAATTAAACTCCAAGGCTTTGACTCAGACCTGCCTTCAAATGAAGAGGTCACAAAGCATCAAGTGAAAATATCATGGTCATAACACAGGATACCTCTTGGGGAGGTACACAGGAAGAAAGTCCTGGTTTAGATGGTTCTACAGCATATTTTTATCTCCTTCCTCTCTAATAAGGTAATAAAATATTTTAACTTCTCCAGACATTCTGTCAGCAACTACCTTCAAACAATACTTTGGAAACAGAGTGGTGATGGGGAACCTCAGAAAAGCTGTAAGTGCCAACTCATATTTTATTAAGGAAAGAGAAATATTGCTCATATTGAAGTGTTGAACCATTTAAACTACCATCAGGTACCGGAGATTATGTTTTCCCTAACTGGGTCACAGCACGATCTGTCAGTCACTTGTAAAGCCTAAATGTGTTGCAAATGATGACCTGCTTGTACTGCTCGACAGGCATAAATAATTCTCCTAAGCCATTTCATAACAAACCACGTACTGCCTTAACAGAAATCACCCCTCTGAGAAACTGATCTTTTCTGTTTGCTCTCATTTCCCCCAGTGACCTAGTTTTGGAGTAGAACAGCACTTTTCCAAACCATGCTGAGTTTTTTGAACTAGCAATATGAGTCCTTCTGAAGACATTGATAGAAACTGGAAGACAGCATGTGAGATGGGCTGTGCCAGAGCATGAGGCAGTATCCTGCCTGACGTGCCTGGTTCTGGTGCCAGCCCACCCAGCAGCTGCATTTCACCAACTGTGGCAGCCACCCCACAAACTCACCCTGGGGAAGGTGATTTTGCCTTCCAAGCATGCAGAGCCCACCTCTCCCACCCCCAGAAAACAGAAGCACAAAAGGTCTGCCAGAAAGTGGTTCCAGACTCTGCAGTTATGACTGTTGCACCAAAAATGGCTTTCTGAATGGAGTGCTGAAGATGCTGTAATACCAACTAAGGGAGAGCCATACCGGTATTTTAAATAACCAGCATACACACAATGACCATGAAACCCTCGCAAGAGCAGGAAAATCTCTTCACTGTGTGGCAGACCTTCATTTCATGTGAGGTGGAGGCATTCCCGTGGTTTGAGAGATGCTGTACTAGTTATGCAAGGTGTAGGTGTGGCCTTATGCAGCTGCAGCAGCTTTTTTTCCATCCCCCCTCAATGCTAGCGCTGTATGCAATGGGAATTGAAATTGAAAAGAAGTAAATGTTCCTCTTGAAAAATTTTCATGGTTACCAGAAAACAGCATTAGTCTCCTAGTTTTCTGAGCAATTGACCAATCTCTCTACACTGTTTTTCATGAAGGTGTTTACAGTTTTACACACATTTCCAAGTTGGTAACCCTATCCATTACCCATATGCCAAGCATCAGACTGCAGCAGCTGGTTGGAAAACAGTTTAATCGCTTTTAGACAGCTTAAAATCCATGGCTTATAATGCTATAAAGGTAGAGCCAGGCTAGACATCATCAAAATGTTAACTTCAAGGCAAATGGGATGTCAGATGCCATCAAGAACTCCTCAAGTTTCCAGGACACACTCCAAGGAAATCACTAGTTTGTTTGATGTCATTCCATACCAGAGCATATTGGCACTAGGAGACTTCACATGGAATGTGGGGCCCCTCCAAAGCGCTTCCTGGAAAAGGCTGTGCTGCTTCTCAAGCTGATAAGAATATTGTACGACATATGCAGTGATTAATGGATTGATCACAAAAAGTCAATGTGGTCTGCCAGGAGAGAGCCAGAGACCACACAAAGACAGAAGGAGGACTGCTGCTGTTTCAGGAGGCCCAGACTGAAGGGCTGAATTACCATCAAAATACTTGTTCTTTGGGTTGCTAAAGTAATTACTTCATGCAAAAGCAGTGTCCACAGTGGAACTGACCTTTACTATATGTATTTTCCCTATTTGTTACAGGCCACACTCAGCCTGATAAAGAGTTTGTTCTAGCTTCTCCTTTTGGTGGCACCTATTAGCAGCAGCTTCAGAAGGATGTGCAAGAATTCCCACATCTTGTAGTCTGATAGCACATTCCTTACAGGAAAACTTTTCAGCACCAACACCTTACAGCATTTATTTTTTGATAAAATAAGTTGTGTGTGTGTGTTCCCATTCTTCTTGCTTAAACTTTCTTTCAAAAAGAAACAGATAATTTTTTTTTTTTTTCCTCATCTTTGAATCCACAGATTCTCACTTTGTCTCCTTTCCCCTTGCAGAAATCTAAAATTTTACGTGGTGTAATTCTCCTGTTCCCTGTTAGAGTATTTCATGCTGTACCAGTATTTCATGCTGTTATTAAAGGCAACTAAATTTTCTAGTAGGACAACTGCAAGCCAATAGCTGTAAGAATTTGAGACATAAGGAAGTGCCCTGGCCAGGAATGGAAGGAGAAAATTAAAATCATGAAAAGTTCATGAACAGATAGTGTGGAAAATAGACCAAACTAGAGCAACTAAAATTAAAATTAAAATCCTAATTATTTCTTTTTGTTCACAAAACATGTTTTATTTCTGACATTTGAACTTTTAATTATGTCTTAAGAAAATTTTCAAAGTAGGTTATCTATAAAGTATACAAACTATATGCTTGAAAATGCTTTTAACAAAAAAAAGAAAACAACCAAAACGAAACCAAACTCTTAAAAAACCCCAAACAAATAAACAAAAAACCAACAAAATAAACAAACAGAAAAAACCCAACAAAAAAAAAAAAACCAAAAAGCGCCCCCCAAAACAAGCCAAAAAACCAAAACCAGAAACAAACCCATCAAAACAACAACCCCAAAACCCCATTTTAAAACCACAGATCATCATAACAAATCTGTCCACGAAAGCAATTTCATTTTCCTAAAAAGGCCCTCTCTAGTAAAAACACAAAAAAAGTCAGGATTTCTGTTTTCCATGTTTACCAGACTTGGCTCTCCCTCCTCCAGCTTGGCAAGATACTAATGGCTTCAAGAACACATAGTCTTTCCTGTTTACAAATGTTACAGCTATCATTTTATCTATTCTTTTAGGGCTTTCCGAGCCACTATGGCTTTACCTTGCCCAGATGGATGATGCCTATTCTGTTGAAACTTGTGTCCTCCATCCCTGCCTCATCATTTGCCTGCAGTTGCCATGGCTGAAATTTAGGTTGGAAGCTCTTTGCTGAGCCTGCCTGGGATCAACCCAGCCTCAGTGAAGGAGCTGCACAGGCTTGCCGTGGCCACCACCTCCTCACCCACCTGCCGATGCTAATGGGGACATGGCCCACTCCTTTATCAGCCTTTAGTAAATGTGTGTCTGATGTTGTGCGTAAAGAGTTGATGCTTCCTCTCAGAGCTACAAAATAGCAAAATATTGTTCTTACAGTTAATAATAAATGTAATGTACTTTTGATTATTCCTTGAACTTGATTGTTATATTCCACCAGATAACTTCCAAACTTATTGTGGAATTGTGATTTCCTTTCCATCTCAAGAATTTACACTTCCTTTTGCCCCGCTTTAAATATCTCTTTCAGGAAACGCATTTCCTATAGCTCCTTTCAGACTGCATCCAGCCTATTCCTTCCATAGATTTAAGTCCTCCAAGTTATCAATTCCCTCCCTCCACTTCCCTCGAGTACTACAAGAACTGTGATGCAAACTAACATTGATAGGAAAAGAGGATATTAACCATGGCAGCATGGAGTTCCCACCACGCCATCTGCTCTTTCAGAGTCCTGAAGCTCTCAAGGGAAATTAACTTTTGAGTGGATTGAGTGCGGATGACTCATGAGACACTTTGGATTTCACAGCCCTGACAGCCCAAGCTGCTAGGAAGGGTATGTGTGAAGTTGGTTATCTTGAGAAGATGACTTGGAGCTGTAGGAGGGCCAGACCTGGGGCTGGTTCTCAGTCCTGCCATCCCCATGCAAAAGATACTGCACAGCATGACTCAGTCCAACCCTGTTTTCCTACAGTGTGTGCCACTGTTACATCTCCAGCCTCATGTGATCCTGATGCAATTCCAATTACATCATCCACATCATGTAACAGCTCAGCAAAATGACTGAAGATAACAGTAAATAGAGCTAAAATAAAAAAATCAGATTTCCATGTTTAGTCACCCATAAGGAGCTTTTGAGACTAACTTAAAATTTACTAGGACAACTTTCTTGTGCAAGTCAGGCTATATGATTGCTCTGCAACCATGAATACACCCAACTATTAACCTCCACTCCTACTCACATATTTTTTGGCCTGTGTTCTTTGTTTTTCAGTCTACATTTCTACATTATCTGAGGGGAGGTTAGGGAGATGAGTGGTTTAGGATTAAGCCCCTATGCTGCAGCAGAACTGACTCCGTATTCAGAACTAAACCCTAATGATCTGTCGTGGAAAGTAGATCAGGTTAGGACTCTCCCTAGATCACAAAGGCAACGTACTTAATGAAAAGTCCTTGCAGCATAGATAAATTCTTTTTAAGAATATGCATATTCTTGTCTGCATAGCCTTTTTTTAGTTTTCGGTTGTAAGACACAGGACAATAACATAAATTAAGCTCTTTACATTACTGGACTTCGGACTGGTCTTGAACGCAAGATAAACCAGGAAGGGTAAACTTGCTACATGTTTTAAATCCATCTCACAAACCTGAGATCTAGGTGTCCTAGATCAAATATTGACCTTATTTTTCTCATAACAGCAAGGCCATGTATTTCAAAGCAATTAATTTGACCAATAAAATTGATAGGCTTTTATGAGAGAGGTTGTTCAATGTATGACAGCTTAGTCCAAACTCTTCCTGTTTGCTGCATCTCATGCTGCAATTGCCCCTAAGATAAATTATCTTGCTTATCTAATATATGTATCTCATTACTACACCTGAGGTAAAGACAGAAACTTTTCATATGCACTAGACCACACCTACCACACCATCCCTATGACTGCAAGCAATGCAATAGCTTGTAAATAAAATTGTATCCATCTCCAAAGCTTTAAACGTGCTTATTGAGTTGACAGGAAATGCATCTTTAGGATAGCTTTACTGATAATAGTCTTCATGGGGCTAATTAGCTATTCTTTCCACCAGAAATAACAGCTCCCTTGCAAATTTTGTAATTAAATCTGCAGCTGCTTGGAACAGTATTAGCACAGCAAAGACTTCCCCTAAGCAAGCCTACTGGGAGCCTTCCAGTGACCTTACCCTACTTGTCAGCCGAACCAAGGACTATGTAACACGTTATGCAATTCAGGAGGAATCCTCACGGCGGCTAACAAGGAAGGAGAAGCCCTGTTGAGGGTAAGAGTCAGGGAGAAAACACCTGCAGTTCCTTGCTCGTTAATAGAACCTTTTCTGTACTTTTCCTAAGAAAAAAGAGAGATGCAGGAAAAAACCCTTTAGACTTGGAATGGGCAGGAACTTGTTGGTTTTGCACACAGAAACTATCTGACGTTTAAGTTCAGCATAAATAAACATGACTCTGCTCACTCTGATCTCCTAGTTCCTCAGCAAGAGCCAGAGTTGAGGGGAGCTGTTTCAGGTGGAGAATGGAAAAACAGGCTGAGTATTTCTCAACAGCTTGTCCTCTAATAAAGAAAAAAAAAAAAAAAAAAAAAATCTGTATATCTGTCTTAGCCTAGTGCAAATTTTCATGAGTAGCACAGCCAAATCTGTACAAATCAGATAAGATAAGCAACCAGTCTAGTTTCAGAAGTGATGCTATGAAAGCCTACAAAAGATTGACCCCTGCTTGTATCAAGCACTGTTAATCACTAGACCTGCAAATCCCACAGTGTTTTGATGACCTGGGGATAGAGCACATCAACTTTTCAGATATTAGCCTGCATTTGGTACTTTTTCTATATGTGCGTTTTGTTGAAACTTAGAGATAATGTGGCAATGTGAGTATTAATATCTGTATCTAGAGGTATAGCAAAATTTCTGGGTTC
>VWZT01012773.1:73593-94447 GCA_013397055.1 Pachycephala philippinensis | reverse complement strand
TCCATCAAGACAAGGGTAGCTGAAAACTTATTAGTAAGCAAATTTGCTATTCATAGCTCTGAGCACACAGCCAGTTATACATATTATCTCATGTATGTCTCTCTATAGTAAAACAGTAAATTGTTTTACTATACCCTACACTCAGTAGGGAACTTCCAGCAAATCACCGATGAGAAGTTCTCATACTTGTGTGGTGTCCACATAGTCCCCAAACACAGAAAGAAGGATGATTAAACAGGTAAGTAAAAACCTCTGAACAAGCCTCTATCTGTTTTACTTTTCCTAGGAGTCATATGGTTGGAAAATTCTTAACACAGGGAAAAAGACTGCAAGTTATGTAAAAAAAAGAGTTTCCAGTGTGGGAGGCCATCAATAATGAAGAAACTGTGTGTATTTATCTGTCAATCCACAGCTCCAGTACACAATTTTGTTTCAATTGTTTCAAAGGTATTAATTCTATGCCAAGGGATCCTACAGACCATCTCCTTTCTTCTTCCAGGGATAAAGAGATTTGTGACATTCTTAAATACCCTATGCAATTCCTCTCTCATACTGGTAGTAAGACTTTGCTAGTAGTTGCTGCAGTCAATTGTCAGCTACAATTTTAACTCATTTTCTACCACAAGTAGGCCTAACAAAAAAATACCTTCTTTTCTGAAGCTACATACACTCTGTGCTTGAGGATCATTATCTAGTCTCCTCTCAGTCTTTTTTCTCTTTCCACTTTCCAGGTCCATAAATTTGTTCTCACATGTGTTATTTTCTAGGCCTTTGACCTTTCTAATTTCTTTACTTTGGATTTTATCTAGATGGTTATCTATTTCTGGAAGTCCAGTGTCCAAATCAGAACAGCTGCAGGTTGGACACAATGCATCTTACAACTAACAGATGTGGTCAGATATCTCCATGTGACATTTACCTTTTATGCAACAGGGTGACATTGTTGACTTGTCTTCAGTGTGTGATCTGCTGTAAAAGATAGGACTTTTCCAAAGAATTTTTTGTAATTCTTGGTGGAATAAGCACAAGATTTATTCCATACAACTCCTTCCACAGGGTTACTGCTGCAGTGCCCTTAATGAACCTCATCTTATTTTTCGAAACCATATCCAGTTTACCATAATCATATCAAGCTCTAACCTTGCATCCTTAGGTGGAACTCTGGCTCTTCTCACTGGAGGACCACTTTAACCTATCCAACATGCTCTCTACTCGACTTCACTAGTGATTTGGAGAAACGCTGAAGAGAATGCAAAACAGGGTGGGCTGCAACAAAATCACACCCTTCTGGCTCAACACAAAGCAGCTTATCAGTACACTTTGAACTTGGCTTCCCAGCTGGGCACTCACTTTGGAGCAATTTTGGCAGGTTCTGTCCCCTCAACTTGTCTATCAGGATGTCACCTGCTTGTCAAGCAGCCCTACCAAGAGATCAAGACAACTGAGTGCTGTTCACACAGCCTGTCATGCTGCCAGGGCAGAAAATTAGATAGATTTGAAATTGCTTGTCCTGAGAACATTTGTTTTGTCTGTTGTTAATCTCCATATTTATCTTCTTGGTATTTCAGTCTGAGCATTTGTTCCAGCACTTTTCTAGGAATTGGAATTGTAGTCAGAGATGATAACGTCAGTCTCCTCTTCATTTATTTTTTTAAAGCTATGCACTATCATTACCTGTTACAGTCCCCTGCCTTCCTGCAACAAGGACAGACATTCCTGAAGGTGCAGCTCTGGGCTGGGCACAGCCAGTCCTCCAGGTTCAAGTCAGGTCCAGACAAACTGGAAATCTCTGCCTTAGCTAAATATTTTCCGTTTCAGTCTGTTCTCAACACTTACTTCTCTACTGCTGAATCAGCTGGCCTTTCTGGTAAAGAGTAAACCATAACAAGCATCGGACATTTCAGCTTTGTCAGCACCATCTAGCTTTCCCTTCCCACCCAGTGATGGATTACAGCTTCTCTCACTCTGCCTCTTACTAACTTACTGCCCTTATAGAAGACTGGTCGGTACTCTCACCTCGGTCCATGCTTGACCATCTTCAATTCATCCCTAACTCTTCATGCTTTTCTGTCATACCTGTTCTTACTAGCCTGAATATTTGCATCTCTTATATCTCCAATTTTATAGTAAAGATTTAGATTGATTTACTTGCTACAATTTCCAGCCTCCCAAACTGCCATAGGTTGAATCAGCATCATATTTGTTTTATGGGATTACTAACTCTCACTAATGTTTTTATTTTCTCCTTTAAACACATTTTCTATGTGATCATTCCTGTATGTTTTCCAACCTCACTATTATCTAGCTTTCTAAAAGCCTGCTGGTTTTGCATTATTGTCCTACCCCCGCCAAGTCAGACTTTTGCCAATCATTCTCACCCCAAATATTAGCATGTTACTGTTCTTTGATAGTTCCTCCCTCTCAACTGCAATCACATGTGAAAAAAACCTGTCTCTTTGGGTACTTTTCCCATCTTTCACATCAAGTAGTCCTCAGACATAAAACATAGTTGACCTCTACCCCGATATACTTTGGTCAATTGGCTCTTCTCCCTCCCACACCAGCCCCTCGTTACCCTACAACCCACACCACACAAAATGCATGTCAGCCTCTCACCATGCAAAAATCTTCCCATTAACTTCAAAATAGTTCCAAAAACATATTAGTCCAAGATAGCCAAATTTGCCTTGTGGTATTTTTGTTGATCACACATACCTACTGATCCAAATTGGGCTGGTGAGCCAGAGTGCAAAATGTAATCTGTCTGACACTATCAGAAGTCTGTGCATCTCACGAAAGTGCTAGAGGCTTCGTACTATATTTCCTCTTCTTCTGATGTGGTTAGGGACTTTAAAGCTATGCCTTCTGACTGACTGTGTCTCTGCAGCATAAGTCAATTGAAAACAGGCTTATTGCTCCAGAGTGCTCATTTGTAAACCTCAGTCCAGTTGAATGCTTTTTTTAGGAGACTGGTAGATAAACAGACATCAAACACAGCCTGAGAATAGTTCTAGTGCACTTCTGAAAAGAAGCAAATTGATATCTTCTACCTCTCTGCAAATGGGGGATTAAAAGTTTCAAGACTAGAAACTGCAAATTCATCTGCTGTGCTAAGACTTCAAGGAATATATCCATACAGTCATTTTTCTTCAGTACAAAAGGGAGTAGGGCTTTTGCTAACAAGTGGCATATTTAATTTTTCTTCTGTTTGTGTATTTTCATACCAACAAAAAAACCCAAAAAAACCACAAAAAAAACCACACAAAAAAAAAAACCAGCCTTCCATTTCTATTTTTCACTAGTACTTGTCTGCACATGTGCTAAAATTACCACCTAACTAAAATACAACAGTGTACCTCACAAGAAACATCAGCGTAGTTGTTAGGAGCAGTGAGCTTTGTGAGATTATTATAAATGCAAAAAAAAATGAATTGACTTCTTGTCACCTCTTTCAGATTTGCAAGAGGGCCTATTCATTACTCACTCACACCATAAATTGGGTTTTATTAGATAACTACTTTCATGCCCTTGTGTTAGTTATATTTAACTTTCATGCACACATTTCCTGAATAATATTTTAAAAAGGCTTGGTTTGTAGCCATTCCTCTTTGGACTATAGAAAAATAAGCAGGCTGAGCAAAATACTAAGGCCTTGCAAGATGTTAGTTTGTCTAAATAGCTGCCCCTTTTATCTGAATATTAAAGCTATGTTTTACCAGTATCCCCTCACAAAGGTAGAAAATTGCATCTCTGAAAGTGCCAGGTACAGAAGCTTTCTGCTCCTGGGAAGCAGGTGGTCCAGCACCCCTGGAAACTGAGTGGAAAATGCCTGTCCATACCTCAGAAACTCTGCTGATGACCTGAAGCATTTAGCAGCTGTGACGGCTGTCTCCGAAACGGGGTGAAGGGGCGGCTTCTCTCTGGAAGGCACCAGCCAGGCTGGCTGTGGCGTATGGGTAACACGTGGCAGGCATGTCCTCAGCACTGCCATCTGGCCTTACACAGCAGCAGGGGAATTTAGGCAATTAATGAATGAATACTTCCTTTAAAGGTTCCTGTAGTGCTTTTTTCTTCCCTAGCCAAAGTAAGTTTATTAACTCCAGCAACCTGGCCAGATGCCAGTTTGGAAACTATCCTGTCATCTGACTTTTGTTTTCCCTGCAGAGTCAACTGCGTGCAGAAAACTTCTTCATTTCGTGGTCTAGACCCTGACTCTAGAAAGATTTTTGTCTATTCAGATGCTGACATTGCACCTGGAAGTAATGAGGTAAACAAAGTGCGGCACAGCTGCAAGGGCCCACAAGGGCTGATTTCCTGAGACACCTAAACCATGTTCTCTTTAGTGGTCATGATGGTCACCTTTTGTCCTAGGAAGTACTGCATTTTGTTTCTGGACAAATTGATTCCTTTGCAATAATCCTGAAAAGCATCCCTTCAAATCAGGAGCAGCATTACCTTTGTCTTTGACAATGGTAGTACTAAACATACTCTGCTGTCCTTAACACTGACTATACATTCTTCAAGATTTTATATGTAAAAATGAATGCATTGTCTTCTTTTAATACAACAATCACCATTAATTGAAATTCATGTCAGTTTAGAGAGCTGTTACTTTTTGACAGTGTCAGTTTGATTCTACATTTGAAGCTTGTTGGAATTTCTGTAATTTTGCTATTTGTTTATTACAAATAATTGGCTTCAGAGATTACATTCAACAAAACCTATTATGGTGAAAGAGAGTGAGATTAGATTAGATTAGATTAGATTAGATTAGATTAGATTAGATTAGATTAGATTAGATTAGATTAGATAAAACTTTCAGAAGAAGTTTTTTACTGTGGTGTTGGTGAGGCACTGGCACACACAGAGAAGTTGTGGATGTCCCATCCCTGGAGGTGTTCAAGGCTACGTTAGATGGGGGCTCTGAGCAACCTGCTCCAGTGGAAAGTGTCCCTTCCCATGGCAGCGGGTTTGGAACTAGATGATCAATCCAAACTATTCTGCAATTCTGTCTGATAATTTTTTACTGACTGCACAGAGCAGCAATACAACACAGTTTTTGAAGTACAAACACCCATTTCAAACTGTCTAGAAATAGACATAATGGTTTGCCATGCATATACCCATGGAGCAGTGCCAAGAGGGGAGCAATCTGCCTCCTTTCCCCACATGGTCGTGGGGAATGCTTTTCCACTCAGGAAAAGAAACAAAAACAAAAACAGAAACAAAAACACACTTAGAGAATGAAACATCACTGCAGGTTGCAGAAATAAATAAAACCTGATTTTTATTTGAGCTTGTTTATCTCTAAGCTCCTGAAACCAGATGCCAAGATGAGTACAGACAGTGCTTTCCAGCTGGCCTGGACAATCTGCCAGCAGACTCCCTTCTGAAGGGCATGCTGCCACCCTGTCCCACTGCCACCTTATTGCTTCAAGCCTCCTAGTCATGGGGTACCAGCAATGTGCCTGCAAATATGTGGCACAGAGGATTGTCGTTTGAACTCCAGCTGAAACCACCAAGCTCTTTCAAATGTTCCAGTATAAGAAATGAAGCTGTTTGGCTGCAGATCACAGTGCTTAGTGAAGGGAAAACCTTTTGGACAGCCATCATCTGATCACAAAGTGAAGTCTGTGGTCTGTCAATGATGCTTTATGATAGGGGGGTTCTATGCCTGAAAATAACATATTAATATTTTAAGTGCTTAAAACTGTTTGCTTTCTTTAAATTAGCCTTCCACATCAAAGCAAAACTAATAGTATAATTCTGAAATCATCTGTCTCACTGCAGAGAGGAAGATTTACTTTTACTATGGCATAGTCCCAGTTCAAATAAGCATTAAGTTGCAGTCAGTGCAGTTTACTACATAGAGCCGCTGTTCATCACATGCCTGTGATCATCACATGCAGGGAAACACAAGTGTGTATGCAGGACACGGGATTAGAACCGAAAACTGGGCATCCTAGGAGTGATGTTGTGAACTCAGTGCTCTTCCCATCTCACTGCGGCTCCAGATGCAGGGCACCCAGAGCAACCAGGGCAGACATTCCCAGGCTTCCAGCATGATAAGCCAGTAACCAGTATAGGGAGAGTTGATTTAGAGGCACATATCTCAAGTGTACCTGTGGGTCTCTGTGATCACTTCCATCAGGGCGAGGGAATCACCATGAAATCACAGCCACAGGACACAGACATCTTGCAGGCAAAAGGGAATGCATACATGGATTTATTTTTAAATGCTGTAAGCTAATAAAATACTACTCAGACTTTCACTTCACAGCAAAAGACCCAATCTTTTGACAGAAAATCCAGCATTATTCTTTTTCCCCAAGCTGGAAATCCAAAAGAAAGAAAGATTCTGACAGCTGCAGATTTCACACGTGTCAAAGGCACAAGCCCTGCTCTTACAGATGGATTGCACAGAAATACGCCTTTTGTTAAAAGACAGAAAATTAAAGGAACATTTAATCATGATCTGACAAGCTTCTTAGCCCAGGGCTAATACCCTGAGTCCTGTAATAATTCCTGAACCCATACTTTGGCTTTACAGCAGGTGGCCACAGAGGTCTCAGGCAGTGGAAGTGCATTAATTGTGGAGCCAACTCTGTAGTTTAATAATAAGAAACATGTTAATACTACTCCTTGCCATAGAAGCAGTAATAAGTAATGCAATCAACACACTCATAATTATTTTCAATTACTGCACAAATAGTCCCTTAGCAGATCAATCTCAAATTTTTAAGTGCTAAGTCATAAGCTATTTTTCATCTTTATAAAATAAATGAGATCTAGAAATCTCTTTGGACTTAATATGTATTGGCAGCAATAATTCCAGGAACTTCCAAGTACAAAGATTAGTCACATCAGAGATGATCAAGAATTTTGTTAGAGCTGCTCTTCCCAAACTTTTAGATTGGTTGGATCTTTGAACACTTTCAAAAATATGATTCTTTGTCTGACTTTAGACATCATGAGTGTGATGAAATATATCTTTGTTTCCTCCTTCCGAATTTGCCCCCCACAACCCTATAGACTAGCTTTATTTTCAGGAGTTGTTTTAGAAATCTTGATTTAGAATGTTTTAGAAATAGTACATAATCTCAGGAACAAGGAAATCCCCATTCAAAAGAAAAGGAGAAAAAAAAAAGAGAGAAAAAGAAAGAAATTGAAGAGACACCTGCTGCATGGGTTAAGCAAGTACTCGTGAACATTAAAAATGAAAAAAAAAGGAAATAAGTAGGCCTTACATGTTTTTATCTAAAAGCTAAAAATACCACTGCTTCCCTTTGCAAGGATTTATTAAGAAATATTTGCATGACCCTAAATTATCTGAAGTTCGTAGTGTAAAGCAGGCAGCCACATATGCCACGTTATATAATCTCGTTCAAGTACCTTGCAAACAATAAAAAGGAAGACTCAGAGACTTTAGGTTTCATTCATACTCCTCTGGACAGTACAACAGCAATGATTTTAGGCATGGCACTAGGAAAAGAGATCCTGTACCCTAAACTTCATGACCTAGAGTCAAACCAATCACAAGTGTGTAGGCTCCAAGCTTCCAAAGATTTGATTTCAAATTGGTGCGTGCTCACACTTTGAATACAACCCTCGTTTACTGCAGCAGATGTCAGCTAGTAGCTGTGTCACATTTACATTACAGGAGCCTTTTCTGACACCTGTTTGGCAGAAATCCTTGCAGATATCAGGGAGACAGATTAATTTGGTGTTTTGCTTTCCCTAAACGCACACGCAATCAGAAGCACTGAATTGACAGGTCAGAGATTTCCCCTACACACTTTCTTTCCCTCAGTTCTACACAGAATTTTTTTCAGCACCCCCTGGTGCTTTGAATCAGAGATAACACCTCTCTAGGATTCCCCCTTCCAGCCGTGAATTCCAGAGCAGCCTTTTATGGGAAGGCATCAGTGGCAATTACTGACCAGATGGGAGGCCGGGGTAGGGTAGAGCAGGCAGCTGCTGGTCCCTGTACCTGCGGGTCTGCAGGCATCAGGTTGCAGCCCCTGTCAGTCACACCACACTTTTCTCTATTTCCTGACACTTCAAACGGGGCCCTTCCATGTTTGACAAGAAATATCAAACGTGGCAGGTGAGTTTCCCCAAGCCACTCTCTTTGATAACATCCTCTGAATGTCTTCCGGCTCTATATCCCCAAAGAGAACTCCAGCATGCAAAAAAAAATTTACATTTGCCTTTGGAGTAAAAATATTCCTACTACCTTTTTTCCTGGTGTGGGGTTTTTGGGGATTGTTTGTTTGTCTGTTTGTTTGTTTTTTAGGCTCAAAGGGTCAAGGCCAAAAGGAAATTAAGATAACATTAGCAGTTTTTCCCTCGTGCTTGTCAGATCTAAGGCTCTGAGTGCTCCCAAGGAAATCAGTGCAAGTACCAAGACTGGGAACTTAAGTAGGAACAATTCCGGACTCATCTGGAGTTGGTTTCTTGGGCTGGTCTGTAACCACTTGTTTTCCTTACTTAACATCGCTGCCTATTAGAGAAAAAAGTTGTGTGTGAGGAGTCTGGCGGAAGACGTCAGCTGATTTCAAAGCAGTTACGACAGCCTGCGTGTCTAATTCAGGTGCTTTCCCTGAGTTGCACAAGCGCTTGTAGCAATCTGACCCTCTGCATCCTGCAAAGCCAGGAAGCTTTGCCAGAGAGGCCAAACAGGGATGGCAATGTGCCCAAATGCCCATGTTTATAGAAGCCCTGGAGAACTGTTGACCTGGCGCACATGACTCCAAAAGCTGGCTCACTGGTTGTCCTGCCTCCTCCTCAGAGGAAACGGTGTGTGGCAGAGCAGGCTCGTACAAACAGAGATAGTGCCTGCACTCCATATGCAGAATGTGACTGTGCAAATGACATTTTCCTTGCCTTTTTTGTCATTTCCTGTGGGAGCCACACAGCTAGCAAGGCAAGAGGCTTCTCTTCATTCAGGGTGGGAGGAGAGTGCAGTGAGCCCATTAGGTTTGTATTCCCTGTGATGTGGAACCACTAAAATGGATGAGCATTGACACCACTGTACAAGGAATTTTTGAAGTTATTTCCGACCTTATGGCCTGGCTAGTGATAAAAGCACAGTCTCATTGAGTGACAGCCAACAAACTATTGCTGTTCCCATCATGCCATGAGCAGGGAGACAGCCGGCAGCACCTAAGATGGTGCAACAGCGCATAAGGCTGGCATGTGGCACTCACCACTGTTCTTGTCCTGGCTTGGCAAAGCTCTGTGTCTGTCTTACTCATATCCACATTTCTGTCTGATGTGAACCACTCCCTTGTTGCAAACATAAATGGTCTCAGCTGAGGTATAACTTGTCATGCAGGTGAAACCCAGTAAAAACCTTTCAGAAATGCTTGCTGTCACTTTGACAACTGAGACCAAGTAGATTAGAAGGAAGAAATGCATTTTCATCTTCATCAAAATCATTAAAATCAGGTTCTCATTTAGGCATCTGCATAGACAAGTGGAATATAGCCCTGATATTTCATTACAGAGGAATCTTATGAAAAGCAAGGACCCTTTAAAAGAAAATCAAGGGGAGGGCTGAATGCAGGATGTTTCTGTGTGCCCCCTGGGAGCTGTTATTTTTATGGTTTTTAATGCTTCTTTAAGAGTCTCAGGAGGCACTGTATATCTGCAGCTCATTTTATACTGGGAAAAGGCACTAAACAAGCATGAAATGGCAGGTGAAATACATGTAACTCATTGAAACAAAAATCTTTATCTAATGTAACAGGTATCTTAATGAAAAATGTGTATGTTTTGAATGTCATAAAATAGCATATTTCATAATTTGCTGAGTGTAACCATACACCAGGATGTGATTTGTTTTGCAGGTTAATAAGCAGCAGTAAGTTCCAAATTGAATGCCAACATGAACCAGCCATGTGCTGTTCAAAAGGCAGCGAGTCCCCTCAGAAGTCACCAGAGAGGCAAATTTAAACACAGCAGCACTAGAAGGGAACATTATGTCCCCTCGGTCCTGTCACAAGGAGCCTAGGGCAGGTGGGAGCAGAGCTCCAATGCACCTTGCAAATCCCAGGGCCAGAGGAGAATATCCTGTTGGTTCCTGGGCAGCCCCTGGATTTTGCAGTGGGGATATATGCTGGTCTCTGCAGACAGAGTGCCCCTCCTGCCACAGCTCCTGCGCCATGCAAGGCTGAGTGAGCAAAATTCCCCCTTGCTCATGCCCTGTAGCGGTGCCCTGGCACGCAGGATTCAGTGCCTCAGTCTGTGGCACACGAGAAGAACTTCTTCTCTTGGCTGCAGTCCAAACTAGGTAAATGTAGTCGTCACGGCAGCCGTCCCGACACGTCTCCCTGCCACCTGTTTCTCTGGAATCCTAAATTTGGGGGGTAGTGGAAATGATAAAAAAACTGTGTGCTACTTTTCTGGGATGTTTTATATCTGCTATAATCTAGAAGCAGGATGCAAATGGGAGGAATCAAAAGCCAGTGAGCTCTCAAATACGTGCATGTTACATGTTGCCTTCTGACTCCCTATACTTCCTCTGTCCCCTAGTAGCAATATGCCTTTTATGCCAAAAAACAAACCATAGCACCAAGCCCCAAATATCCTCTTGGGTTTCCCTAGTCAGCATGTACCAAAAGTATGAGTATCTTCCTTTTGAACCAATCATTCAAAGAATACTTGTCACCTGCTATTTTCTGTTGCTTGAAATGAATAAAAGATGATGACATATAAAGTCTATAGTTTCTACATACAACTGAGAACCAATAATATCAATTTATTCACTACTGTGCCATGAAGAAGGAAAAAAAATATTCCTTCAACATTTAATTTAGGGACTAAAAATTCTTTAAACATTATAGAGCCATGGGGCCAAAGGTGCTCCCCATGCCAAGGCACAAAGTCAAGTCAGGCCCTGTCAGTGGAAACGCATGTGATAACTCAGATCCTGCAGCAGTGAAGCCTGGGCTTCTTTTCTTCTTCTTTTTGCCCTTCCTCCAGTCAGAATTTCTTCCCTTTTTTACTAATGTAATAATCTTCATAAGGCATCCTGCAAATGGCTGAGGTACTCTCATCATTTCTCTGGCACTGGGTAGGTGCAGACACCCCCTTTTCAGCAAAGCCGGGATGCCCCTGAGAGTGCAAAGATTTCTTCCTAGGGACAAAAGAGCTGGAACCTCTTTGGAAATGTTCTTTGCTTTGATACCCACACTTGTCTCTAAAAAAAAAAAAAATCCTTTAAGCTGTCATTTTCAAATGAATCATCTGTAATGTCATCCTGAGATAAAAATTCATGGTGATTAGTTAGATACCTTTGTCTGACTGTCCTATTTTCACCTGTTTTAAAAGAAAATGTGAAATGCTGGGTCATAAAACCAAGGCAGTTTAGGGAAGAAGAAAACATTAAAGTTTTAATTAAAGTGTTAATTTTGGATGTGCTAAGGAAATAATTTCCCAGTTGTACCTCTGCAACACTGCTCAGTGTTTCTTTGCAGGGTAGCTGATAAAGCAGAAATCATCCCTTTTGGAACAATGAGGCCCATTGATAGTGGTTGCACCAAAAGAATATGCCATGTGTATTCGTGGCTCTTCTAACAGGTGGTTAAAGAAGAAATGCCATTAGCATGGAAGAATATTAACAGCATTTGAAACTGGAACAAATGGCTTGATTTTCAAAGGCTAGTCACTTCAGAATTCTTCATGTTCTTCACTGAAATTAAATATTTTGATGCCTTAGAAAGCCAAAAACTCTACTGCGAATTTTAGTTCTATACCCAACCTTTATACAGTGACTCTTTCCTGCTGTTAACACATCATTTTGTCAGAAGGTAAGAGAGAGCAGGTATGCTTGAGGGTGGGTCACAGACTGCAGATCGTCTTCCACAAAGCTTAGGCCCCTGCCTCCTCATAAGCAAAATGAGAAGTTCAGCAGGTTAAATGAGCTGAACCAATCCACTTACCCATCTAAAAACATGGTGAAGTAAAAAGGCATGACACATGACATTGGCAAGCTCTAGCAAATCCTGTAATTTGATGCAACTAACAGACAAAGGTATCAGAAGTGTAATGAATCTGAACACCCTTCTTTATAAAAAACAATGTACTTTTGAACAAAATGCTTTTCATATTCATAATCAGCACCAAGTTCTATAGGGGAGGATGGCCATTTTCTTCAGGATTCTCTTAGTCATAAATTCTCATTAATTCTCATCCTTGCAAATGGCTCTGGTAAGATACAGTCTAAAGGCAGGTGGGATTTACTACCCCGGTCAGATATGTCATGTACTGGGAGGAAAATAACTCTGTGCACCATGCTAAATTTGTGAAGTTCTCATTTTGTCAGCTTTTCTTTTGTCAGAATTAAAAGGTAAGAAGAAAAGTGTTGGTGAGGAGTGATGCAGACTGTAGAAGAAAAACGCATATAAGATCTCACAGAAAAGGTTTCTCAGCTCTGCTTCAAAGCTAATCATTCATTGTTCATGCACAGGACCTGGACAGTGACTGATCAGTGGGCAAGGAGCCTTGCAGATTTTTTTTATTACAACCCACTTTATCTTAATAATGTTTCGCATATTCTCATGAAGTTTCACAGGACTTTGTGTATTTGTTAACTTACAGCAGAAATCACCGCTGCCAGCCATTTTCTCCCATCATTTTTCCCAAGACAAGTGCGTTGCATTTTGTGACATTCAGATTTGATGCAACAGGTCTGAGGAGAACGAAAGTGATTTTACTGGTAATCATGCGGTGTAAGGTCTTTCATAAGTCTATTCGTACCATCAGGATACAGGCACTCTGCAAAAGAGTCCCCTCATTCTGTTGGTCTCAAAAAGGTTTTCATACTGCTAAGAAACACACTTTGCAAAATTGTATTGTCATAGAAGAAAAAAGAGAGAGAGAGAGGGAGAGGAAGAGAGGAAAAAAAGAATTCAAAGATTTCAAAGGTCAACATTTTCTCAGCTGTGGAGGTAAAATGCTGCATTCATTTGTATTTGAAAGTTATGAAGTATTAACAGTAATGAAGTATTTCTTTAGAAGTGTTATATACTGAAAGTATTTCATTGATTTTGGATGTATTTTGTCCTTGCAAATTGGTTTTAAGTGTCAAAAATTACTGCACCTGTGACAAGCATTCATTATGTGCTACCCTTAAAAGGGCACGTGAGCATGTGTATGTGCAGCAAGTTTGCATTTGTGCATAAAAAATACAGTACAGACATTATCTAAGTTCAGCTGCATAAGTTGCTAATTTTTTGTGGCTCTGTGTAAGCACGGACATGTTAGACTTTTAAACTCCAGAAGGCACCTTACACACTCTGGGTCTTGTTACAGAAACATAGTTACCTAATAATTTTTTAGGCTTTGGGGGCTCTCTGAGACATCTGAATAGGCTGACAGATGGTGCAAGACCTCTGTGCCCTTCTGGGAGCAACTGGGAGGCCCCCAGACAAGGCTCATTAGCATGTCAGATAGCACAGGATGGCTGCATCGAGGGAATGAAATCCCTGCCTCCCATGTCCACCCGCCAAAATCCAGCTCTCCCCCAACTGGCCTTTTCTTTTTTTGACCTCTGATGCCCCCAGGGCATTAAGCCAGAGCTGAAGGACAGGGTACTGGCACTCCACGCTGTGGAGTGGGATTGGAAAGCAGCCATTCCTGAGCTGGAGAACTTTCTGATCACACTGTATTTACAGGGAAGTTAGTCCTGGAAGCCTCAATTATGTAAACAAGCTTTTCTAATTAATCTCTTTCTGAGCCAAACCTCTAGATAAGCCCTCAACTCTACCTGTTACACAACTCAGAGTAAAGCTCAAATCCATTAAATTGTCATGTTATGAACACTTACTATTAAACTTTGAAGATGTAACATGTTTAAATCCCTGAGAGTGAGTCAGAAAACCTGCTCCCTCTGAAGCCTCCAGACTGCGAGTTAGCAAGATAATACATCCCTGCTCTCTGTACAGTAACAGGCCAGCCAAAAGTGCTACATGTCTTTTGTTGCATTAAGGTGTCAAGGAATGAAATGAAAAAGGACACTTTTATGTCAGCATAGCAAAGGCCCAAGACATAATTGCTCAAATTGGCTAGAAAAACTGAGCATGTAAAAGGCATCTCTTTTCTTCTCCAAGTATGTGTCTATGGTATGACATGGAAACATATTTAGCCCTTCTACAAAAGACAGTCTGTGAACCACATGTCATCTTGTAGAGACGGGTGAATGTGTCTCACTGAAAATTTTAACTGCCAACGTATTACTGAGGGGTTCCAGAGAAACCCTCTTACTACTGTCAGTACTTTAGCATTAAGGACCTGGATTTTCTAAAACTGGGCTGGAACATTGCCGTACTATAGACATAAATAGACCCCTGTTCATTAAGGAATCCAACACAATAAACATGCACACTCAGATCCAGCCTGCTGAGCAGCAGACTGACATCCTCAAACACAAAGCCAGGGTCCTGCCTGATGCACCCTTAATTCTCAGCAGCCTTTAAAACAGGACATAGACCAAGCAACAGGATGCACTGAGGTTCTCATTTCATTGTTGCAGGCAGCCAGCCTGCTATGATTCCCATAAACACCTTGATAGGGATGAACCTTGACACCAAAAATAATCTAAATAAAAACCTCTGACCCAGAGGAGCTATATACTGAATTAAGATCCCTCTACTTGCATAAATGTGTTAAAATCAGCCTTAGAGGGAGTTAAAGTGGGCAATCCAAGTTTACAAACCTTTGGGCATAACTTAAATAATTCAACACTGAAGTCCTATCTACTATGATTCCAGTTTCTGACTTTGTCTTCAGCAATGGTTTCGACAAAATTAGGATGGTGATGTCATGTAACACCAAGAGAAGGTAAGATGAGCAGGCACCTTGAAGGGTTCAGCCATTCAGGGTTCAGCCCCACCACACAACATCAAACATCCTCCAGGTTGCAAAGAAAATGTGATCCTCAACCGTTGCTGCTCCTTGGAGCACTTTGACTCCAAGGAGAGTCCTTCCATTTCCCCCTTAGGCATCTCAGAAGGCATTTCTAGCTACAGCCATGCTGGGCACACTGAACTCCACAGAGCATAGATGAGCCAGATACGTGTTAGTCGTTTCACTTGTTAGCTAACAGGGCTGGAAAGGCTTTCAGTAAGTCTGTAAGGCAGCTGGACAGGAATGTGGTGACCAGCACAGCATGGTAAGGTAGTCCACAAACTGCTGTGTGATCACACTGTCACATGTCTTCTGTGTGTGTGTGTACACGTGGGAAGATGCAGGAGAAAAGAGAACAGACAGATAGCCATTAGATAGGTTTACAATAACAAACCCATCTTCCTATTCCCCTTCTCAGATTTCAGCTATCAGTTTCCCTACAATCGGGTTCTGACTATGGTACAAGCTGCAAATTCATGCAAATCTTGTGTCACAGTTTGGCTGGGTGTAGTTTTTTGGTGTACCCTGCTGTGGGCAATCACTGCATCTGAAATTAAGTTCTTCTTTGCCTTCTTCAGGAAGGTGTTACAGAAAATCATCATTTAAACATCCAGCTCTCATTAGAAATCTGGTGAAACACTAGCAGAGAAAATGTTGCTCTCTGATTGAGTCATTTGCATTGGATGTAATAGTTATTTATTCACATGTTTTATTAAAACAAGTAAGTCATTAAATTCATGGCAATGCTACAGTAGTTGAAAAAAGACTCCTAGCATTGCTGTTTAGATTCAGAACTTCTTTGTGTAAGAGCACAATGGATTCAGCCGTGTGAAATTATCAAGAGTTGGCAAAGGCACACGAAAATTTCACTTTCCTACACTTCCAGGACGTCACTATTTTTTTGATGGGGGACATAGCCAGAGAGCAAGAAACAAGTATTTCCAGAGGAACCTTCACTCAAATCCACAGACAAAAGGATGAGGAATTTGAATGGGTTGGATCTAGCTGACATACATATTTGACCTCATCTGCTCTGGTGCTATACTGGTTTTCTGATACAGAGAGGGCAGCAACAACTGCTTCAGTGTAACCCTAACCTACAGGTGAAACTGCAGCCTGGGGCTCTTTGTCAACAAATAGGACCTGGTACCTTCTCCTGGAAGTTCTTTATGGTTAGAAGGATGGAATTCAGGCTACCCTATCCTATGCCTCAATAACATTCAATCAGTAAGCTTTTAAGAAGCAAGCATCTTTTATAATAGGACTTGTTTAACCAACATTTTTTTCTCAGAAATAGAAAACACGTACAGCTCAGCTAGCTGTTTGGAAAACACTCTGGCATCATCACCAAGGAGCAATGTGCAGACACCTGGCAAGACCACAAGTCTCTATACTGCTTTTTATTTTCTTAAGTCCCCATGGAGCTTTTTTATCATATGAAACTCCTCAATTAATGAAAATCAAACACAAAGGAATACATAAAGGACCAGCTATCATAAAATAACCTTTTTTCCCCCTAGCATCATTTTAATATCTATCACACGATGTTAATATTATCTATCATATGGTGTTCCTTGTACACTCTCATTTCTGTGGTGCTTTCTAGAGGCAGAAGCCATACAGGACAGGAACTTACTAACTGGCCAACAAGATGTTTCTTGTTACAACTTTCTGAACATTGCTGTCCACAGTACATGAAGCAGCTCAAACAGAGCCATATTAACATATGTAACACTCCCACACTTAACCTGGCAAGTGAAAGATACCTTCCCTGACCTCACTATCCTACACAAGTTTGAATTCATTTATTCTGTCAGAACATAAATATAATGATGGCCCAGTCCACCCCTGGTCTCATGCCACCTACGTGAAGTCCTTGGTCTCTAGACAGGGAGAGAACCAGTTTCTCAGGCCACATCACAAGCCGAGGGACACACAGGCAAAAGGAGCAATACCCCTGGGGACATGATGGTCTGCTGCACATAGAGGCTCCACAGGCACTTTCCAGCTGCTGGAATCACCATAAACAGCAGCACACATTTGCAGGCTGACCTCCTCCACCAGCCACATCTCATGGAGACAGTTCTGTTGCAGTTGTAGCAGGGTAAAGAGGGAAACATTCTTCTAAAGGTTCCCTTAACCTCTTCATTTTCTATATTAAAATTACCTGGGTGGATAGAGGGGAACTGGCAGTAGAAGAGGGTTGTGCTAAATAAATCTCTGCATTTAACTGCACTGATACACTACACTAGGTTAGGGTGATTTTGCTACTATTCCCATAGGAAGAGTAGAAAAGTCAGGATTTTTGCTCATATTTTAACCACTCCAGTTTGCAGAATGTTCATTTAAGCTGTTGATCTAGGTGGGTTGTGCAGCTACAGTACTCTTGAAGCTCAAAACAGCTGCATACTGTATCTGATGCCACTGCAGAGGAAGTGGTGAACAGTACTTGAAAAGGTATGGAGTACAGCTAGGAGCAGTGATGTTCTAAACAATCTTAGCTAGACCTACTCAGGCTTCTCCACCTTAAAAACATCAGAGACACCTGCAGACTACTCCACTACATCTAAATGCCTCAGCTAAGGCCATCTGGTTCAAAACTTTTGCCTTAGGTTTGATTAATTTAACAACATAGCCACAAAGAAGAAAATATACTTGCAAATGTCTATTCAGAATTGTTACAGATGCAGGCAAGACCAATCTGAGTTGTAGACAAAGTAAATATCCTCTGATCTCACTAGTGATAGCCAAAGATATGAGACAGAGTGTGTTGCATAACATTTTTCCAGTTAAGCTGCTGAGCTCTCTATCAGGATGTCAGTTAAAGGGATCTTTCCATCTCTTCCATACATGTGCTCATATATTGGTCTGACTCCACACAGAAAAAAACTGTATTTGAAATCCCAAGTGAAGTAAATAGAAATGTCATAGCAGAAAGGCTGAATGTAAAATAAATTCCAACTATACTGCAAACCTTCGTCAGCTGGTAAAAATTGTTTTAGAGGACGGATAATTTTTTTGCCTTTCTTTTCATGGCTGTTTGCCTCCCTCATTTCTTCAGATTTGCACTTTTACCACTGGTACAAACAACTCTCTCTGCCAAAGAGTTCCCATAATTATGTCACTACCAAATCACTCTTCCCCATGATTTCCTGAGGCTGCTGTTTAGTGACTCATTGTAACATCACGCCTCAAAGTAATGTAAGCTCTTCCTATCAAACCTGCTAACAATTTTTGGAAAGGTGAATCAGAAGACATCCTCTCCATTACTTAAGTACCAGGATATTTATTTACCTCATAGATGAGTTATTGTCCCTCTAGTAGTGAAATGAATGTAAAGTGAGTATCAAAGATCAGTGTCAGTCATTTGTACAGCAGCAAGTAGCAACCACTTGAGAATCAAAAGAACTACTCCTTGACGGTTGCCATTATTTTTAAAGACCCATGCAACAGTCTTGCAGTGCCACTGAAGAGCCTTTGTGACACACAACACTGTAAACTCTGTCCCTAGCCCTGCAGCGTTCAGATAGATCCTCGTGGGCATTAGACACTCAGTTTTACATGATCTTGGTGGAGGAATGTGCAAACTCCAAGGGGACTTTTACAGGCCTCTTAAGATCTCCTGAACTCTGTGGGACAGGGAGGGAGGGAAAGAGAGAGAGACAGATGGACAGACAGACAGAGATCTGGAGTAGAGGAAGGTGAATATTGCAATCAGTTTTTCAAACAAAGAAGTCACGCACAGACACTACAGGTGAGATGTTCAAAAGTGGACAGTACTGATTTAAACACTCAACAATGTGATGTTAGAAGCTCCATTTTGTTTCAGTGGTCCTAAAATCAGATTAGCAGGAGAAGGTTTTTAAAAGTCAGCTATGGTCTTGTGAAACAGTCTGTTGCAGAAATAGGAACTGAACCTAGAGTTTGAAGAAGCCCACTAACTATATTCCACTACAAATACATTGGAGTTTTATCAAGTTGTAGACTGCTTTTTTCTAGGAAGAAAGCTTCTGCAGGAGAATTTATGACTGCTATTCAGCTTCTTTGTGCCCTGTGTTACTGAGTGTATCCATTGCACTGGTTGTGTGTCATCTATATGCAACAGCTTATCCAATGAGAACATCATCACAATATTAATATTTGTGGCTTTGCAGGGACAGCTTGTTCGGTTAAACAATTTACTTCAAATGCAACATCTGCTCCAAATGCAGCTACAGTTTTGTAAATAACACTGCCACTGTTATGTAATTGTGTGTGATTTAATATCAACACACAAACAAAACCAACAGTGGAGTTTATGGTTTCAATTCCACTGATACCTTTGTTGTTGCATTAGAGTAGCCTACAGTCTTCAGATCTTTCACAACTCAATTGAAAATTCCTAATATTATTCAGCTTCATGATTTTCCATGCTGATATCCACTAATATTATGTCAGAAAAAAAAACACAACTTGTTTCAGTGTCATCCCTTGCATATTCTGTGTACGTTCATCACAGATAGATTCATCTTGGTTTGAAAATCTAGCACGGTAATGAATGTCTCATCAAAATATTGCAAGGACCAATAACGTCATGAAAAAAGCACCAGAACTGTATTTTGATAATGCACCCATGAAACTTTGTGAAGGCAAGAGGGCATATACAAAATTAATCTCACCTCTGGCGCAAAACGTCCCGAAGAAATAAAAAGCACTCACTGAAGGCCAGGGCATTGCGAGTTGAATAGTATGGACTGACTTCAGTCATCGCTGCCCTTGTCTTGGACCAACTGGGACCCTTCTGCTTGCCCAGGTCTCCTTGGGGTGCTGTGCAGAGTCTGTAATCTCAAAAACAATTGTTCCACAGATCTCTGTCCAAAACGACAAGAAATCACATCACAGTCCAGTACAGCATTTTTTGCAGCATGATGGAGGAATCTGGAGAACAAATATCCCACCAGCAAAGATTAAGGGTAGAACAGAAAACTGAATCAAACAAAGAGCAAGACAAACTGACACTGCAGACACCTGAAATGAGTCAAGCAGATTCCTTGGCACAAAACCAGGACTTTAGCTACCAAACTCCCCACAGGAAAGCACTGTGGTTTACGCGTCAGTCTTCAGTATTAAAAGGACACAGCTCAGAGCTTCATAAAATCCTTCATTACCAAGTAATGTAAAACTATGAATCTGTACATATAGAGTAGTCTAAAATTACTCCACCTGACTGCTGACAAAATGGTGTGATACATCAGGAACTTGTAGAGAGAGTGTCTCTTTAGATACATCTGTTAGAGATCCACAGATAAAGGGATAGATGTACCTCTCATTCTAAGAAAATAGTTACACAGAGAATTAAGGAGCCTTTTCAAGTCTTTTTAAGTGAACACCCAATGTTCACCTTTAAGGCACCTAGCATCCAAAAGCGTATATTGAGAAGTCCAGTGGAAGTCCAAAACATCTGTCTTTTAGACCTGTAATTAGGTGCTTATGTCAGCAGGTAAAACCCCATAGACAGGCAATGGAGAAGAGCCTACGTTAACACAGGAATATCAGTACTATGTTAGGTCAGAATTTTATGTGGCAGAATATCATCTTCCCACTTGTGGTCAATATTTTATTATGGATGGTCATGAGTACCATGGAACATAGATATCCCAGATCCTAGCATAGACTCCTCACGGAGTTCCATTGCTGTCCCTGCACCAGCAGGAAAGTTCACCATTCTCTGCCTCCCCAGCGTGGTCACTACCTTTCAGCTTATTTTTATCTGTGTTTTCCCTTTTACATCTAGACTGTTTATCTAGTGCACTTCAAAGATCTTGGTGAAGGAATCTTGCCAAAAGCCTTTCAGAAATCCGGGTAGTTCATTTCAAAAGGTCTCTCATAGCTAACATGTTTTGGCAAATCACTTCAAAGAACACATAGGTTATTGAGGTAGGACTTCCCTTTGCACAAGTTAGTA
>VWZT01012773.1:61843-73577 GCA_013397055.1 Pachycephala philippinensis | reverse complement strand
TTAACTCTTTGCAAAATGTCATATTTTTCTGTGTTCACTCTTTCAGATTTTTTCTTACCATTTCTACCAGTTTTTCTACTGCGGACATTATTCTTACATGTCTCTACCTCCCTTGGGACCTCGGCTGGAATGCTGGAATTTTTAAAGTCTGGTGTCACATTTACTGGCTATCAAAGCAGTGCAAAGCAAGTGGTTACACACCAGTGTTAATCATTGAGATGTTTCACCTCCAAATACCTCCAAAACTCTTAAGTCAATGCCATCTGCTTCTAGCACTGTGTTACTGTTCATTTACTGCTCCATTATTTTAATTTTGGGATGGTCATCTGATGAGCCTATCACAAATAGAAGCTCCAAGATGGGAATTTCCCTGGCTTCTTCTACTCTAAAAAGTTTTATTTACTTGTTCTGCAACTGCTTTGTCTTACCTAAGTCATCCTTTGATACCTGTATTATCTATTTGGCCCTACAAATTCCCTGGCATGGTTCCTGTTCTTGATGCATTTGAAGAGAGATTTATTACTTCTGATAACTGTTTCTCAAACTCTTTTTTGGACAGATAATTGTATTTATACACTCAGCCTGTCAGGGTTTATGATCCTTTCCATTTTCTTCATTTGGATAGCACTTCAGCCTTTTGAAGTATTAACTTTAACATGCGGTGAGTTTCCTCTCCCTACTCTACAAGACTTGGCTTCCTTTTGCACTCATTCCTTTCTTAGTAGGAGTAACCTCTGGCCTGTGCATTTAATATGGGTCTGCAGAAAGCCTCCATACAGCCTGAAAAAAACAAATAAAAAGCTCAGGTGATGTGAAAGCCCTATTTACATATGGATGTAACCTAACTTCTGACTTGCTCCAGGACTGTATTATGCTTAAAGTTTGACAGCACCAATTTTACCTTTAAGCATAAGGAGGAGCAAACAGCCAAACCCTTTAGGAAAAAACCTATAACAAACCATGACAGGATTTACAATTGAAAGACTTGGACAGTCTTAACCACATATTTACTAATACTGCATTACTTAATTTGTAATGAAAAAGTATTACAGTGGTAGAATGCACCCGTAAGAACAAACACTTGGGGATCAGTCCTCAGAAATGCCAGGCATACTTCGTGATTTAGGTTTGCTCAACATTTACTGTCTACTTCTAAAGGCAAAAAAGCAAACGAGGTCCCTTCTCCTCTGGCACAGGTGTTCTTTGATGTGCCCAAGCCAAGGATCCATCAACATAAATGAACTTCTTGAAAGAGCAAGATTTGACTCCGTCTGATTAAGGGTAGTGAGTTAGCCCCTGGAATTAAGTATTACAATATGGTAGCTGGAATTGCATTATACTTCAAACTTTCAGCAAATGATTCATTCAAGAACAGAGTCAGTCATAATCTTTGAATTTCTTGTCTTTGAAGATGCTGATCAATGGAACTTTTCTTTGTAACAAACACCTTTGAGGTCATTGAAAAGTTTACTATCCTACTAACTACAAAGAAGGGAAATTCCTCTGGCTGTACATCTGCAAATATACAACACCCTAAAGGCAGCTCCCAGAAGACCAAGACTCCTTTCAATTTTCAGAGCAAAGTACCTTTTTCTTCCAGTGATCCGTGAATCCAAGAAATCCTACTTTCTTGTCCTCAAACACTGAATTAATAAGGACAAGTCACATTTCATGACCAAGGCAAAATGCCAGCTAACATTTCAGGGCCCTACAGACTATCAAGCAAAAGGCTGCAATTAGAATCTTGGCAGAAAATAGTTTTTCAGCTGATTTGTTAAAAGGAAAAGTGCTTCATCTCTGACATCATTCTAAACTTTGAAAGAGTTGTGTATATTTCTTAATGCAGCTGCTTTCTTCTACATCTCTTATATGTGCCTGGAGTCATGTTGATCAGACACAGGAGCAAGCTGGTGATGGGCATCTGCCATTGCTAAGCACAGATAATACAATCCTGGAGCAAGGTGCCAACACTCCAGTTCTTCTAAACGGCACTTGGGGGTGAGGGACACGAGGAGAAGTGTTATATATAAGTACAGTTCAGCAGAGAAAAACCCACTTGACTGAGCTCAGTGTTTACGGAAATGTGAATACATTGCTTGAAATCAATCAGGCTCTGCAGATGTCACTCTGTCTTTATGCAGCATGTACTATTGATTTTGTTTAACCCTGCAACATCTTCCACTCGTTCTGTTGGAGTTACTGGCTCACAGCTCTGCAAGTGGCTGTAGCATGAAGACATCTGCAAAGGGACCAAAGCAACCCTCACTTTCTAACAGACCAAAATCATGTAGCAGAATGCAGAACTTGACCACAGTGCTGGACAAGTGGTGTAGATCCATAGACCTGATCTGCTCCAGCTGGATGCCACTTTCCAGCTAAAGAAGGAGTAGAATTTAAATAACACTGCAAAGGAGGGCATGATAGGAGGACCAGCCAAGCAGGAAGGGACACTTGCACAGATCAGTGAGCACAGAAATCCCCTAACCTCTCTTCCCCTACTCCTTCACATGGGAGGCGCCAAAGTGATGTCACCCGAAATCTGGTCCCCTTCTAAGTGCTGGGGGGGATGGCAGAGGTCCTGGGAATCATCTAAATTACATTGTTACACTATCATGCCTTGAAAACTGTAGCCTGCTATGTGAACAGTTCCCTTTAATTTGCCTTAGGAATGAGGCTCCAGGGAAGGCATCTGAGGACTTACGAGAGTTGAGACATAACAGGCCTGATACTGCTCTGATACAGCTCAGTTTTGTAGTTTCTGAAAGGGTTAAGGAGCTGGGATGCAGGTTATAAGGATGACTCTTCTTCCTGGGATCATTGTTTCACAAATGAAACTGATTCAGTCCATCAATAATCTAGAAATAAAAAAAAAAAAGAAAAATAGCTCCACATAACCTGTACAGTATAAAATAAAGAACATACAGAAACTCTGACCGCTCTGTAAACATTATTTTTATATGGTCCCTTCCAAAAACACACAGCAATTCACAGATTGATCAAAGTTTGTGTGCTTTTGCCAGGACTTTTCCTTAGAAAAGGAACTGTACAAATAATATTTTTTGTGCTGAGAAACGTATCCTAAGTGTTACTGAAAGTGAGTTAAATCTCCAGGTTGCACAAAAATGTGATTGCTCATCCACAGACACCAAGGAGGACAGTAAACTGGGAGTTTACTATAGGCCACCCAGCCAAGACTACAATACCAATGAATTATTCCTTAAGGCACTAAACGTTGCCTCTAAATCAATGGCCCTTGTCCTTATGACAGACTCCAACTGGCCATATGTTAAGTCAGAGCACCACACAGCTGGTACAAACAGGTCCAGAAGATTTCTAAAACACATGGTAACATTTCTAAAACACATGATAACTTCATGGTACAGGTGCTAAGGGAGCCAGCCAGGAAAGCTGCCCTCCTTGATTTGTTGCTTGTTAATAGAAAAGGTCTCATGAGTGAAGTGGTGATTATTGACTCTCTTGGTCACAGTGAACACAAAAAAAACCAGTTTAAAAATCCCTGGTGACAGAAGTGAAACTGCCAGAAAAGCTTCCGCATAAGGAGAGCAGTCCCACTTCAGTGGCTGGTAAAATTATGGAGAAGAGAATTCTGGTAGTTATTGAAAAATACCTGAAAGACAATGCAGCCATCAGTCATAGCCAGCACGGCTTCATGAGAGGAAGGTTTTGCTTGACAATTCAATTTGCTTTTATGACAAGGTAACCCACCTAGCTGATCAAGGGAAGCCAGTTGATATAATACTTTTGGATTTCAGTAAAGCTTTTGATGCTGTCTCTCACAGGACTCTTCTGGAGAAAATGTCCAGCACTCAGCTGGATAAACACATCCTGTGATGGGTGAGCAACTGCCTCACGGGTCAGGCACAAAGGGTTACAGTGAATGGGGTGACATCAGACTGGGGGCCTGTCACTGGTGGGGTTCCACAGGGCCCCATCCTCAGCCCTGTGCTCTTCAACATCTTCATAAACCACTTGGACATAACAGTCAAAGGTACAATAAGTTTTACAATGATACTTAAATACCAGATACCCACAGAGAGACCTCAACTAATCTGAGGGCTGGGCAATCACCAACTGTGTGAAGTTTAACAAAAACAAATGCTGGATTCTGCACCTGGGATGGGGCAACCCTGGATCTGCAGAGAGACTGGGGAATGAGAGGCTGGAGAGCAGTGGAGTGGAAAGGGATCCGGGGGATCCTGGTCAATGGCAAGTTGAACATGAGTCAGCAGTGCCCTGGCAGCCAGGAGGGCCAAGCCTGTCCTGGGGGGCATCAGGCACAGCATCGCCAGCCGGGCAAGGGAGGGGATTGTCCCACTCTGCGTTTGCTAGCTTTTTTTCCTCACACAAACTTCTTCTTAGTTACAAGAAAACTAGTTAAAAAATATCCTAGAGTCTTTTTTATCTTAGAGCAGAAAAGAGAAAACTAAAAGCAGAGTACTGTCTTCTAAACCACCTGCAAGCTCATGAAAAATCTTCATACTTAAAGGAAAAACTTGCGGAGGTGTTTAAACAAAACAGGCTGAGTATCTATTGAAAAACCACAAAAAAAACTCCCCTCTTATGTGGGAAGATTATTCAGCAGGGTTAAATATTAGTGGGGTTTTGAGGGTTTTATTACAAATATCAAAGAGGAACTTGTTACATCAAAAAAAAAAGTGAGTCAGTGAGAAGCAAAAGTTTTCAGGATGTTATTCATTTGTGAAGCTTGATCACATTTTGATTTTTTAACTAGTATTTTACTAGTATCCCACACACTTTATTCAAAACCTTAAATTGCAGTGAATAAATCCCAGTCACAAATGTATCTGGGAATGATTTGCTCCATAGAACATATTTTTGCTTGACCCAGTTGGAAAGGCTGCATTTTAAAACCAAAGCAGTGTTCTCAGAAATATGCAACTGACCCTTGCAGTCAAAACTGACATGTGTTTTCTCAGATCCTGGATAAGTGCAGCAAAATCAAAGTGCAGCCAACTTGCTAAGCACTGTTTTACCTGTTCGGGCATGTAACAGAGCCAATACATAGAGAGAGGAGAATGCAGAGGTTTGTTTTTGTTTCATCCACAATTACTGTTTAACAAAAGCACATCTGAGACAAAGGTTACTCTGTACAGAGGGCACGACAGCCACTTTTCTCTCAGATGCTTGGATAACCTGTGAGGACACTGCTAAGCTTTCACACTGTCAGTTGCACCCCGCTCCCCTAAAAATAATAGCATTTTCTCTGGATTCAAAGCCCGGCCTTCTCTAGGGTTTGATTCAATCCTGGCAAAAGAAATTAGCTACATATTTCCCACTCGTGCTAACACTGATGCAACTCTCTGACATCGACCAAGGCACAAGCCATTGTTCCTGCAGGCATTTGGCTTTTTGCGATGCCACATCAATTAGATCTGCCACTTGCACCCTCCAAGCTCCAGCTTCCCAGCTGGTTCTCTTTTGTCTCATATAAGCAGCAAGCTCCTTCTGTGATATTTGTAGCAACCTCCTCCTCCTCGTCTTGGTAGGGAAAAAGATGTGTTGTGGTGGTTTTTCAACGTACATTGCCCAATATATTTGCTTTGAATAACAGCAGTCCTGAAACTAACACTTAAAAACTGACATGCAAGGCGGCAACCTTGGAAAATACCTAGCTTTTTTCATATGGTTCCTGGATCGTTTTGTTTCAATCCTGTCCATTTCTTGACAACTCAGAAAAAATCTTTTACTTATTTGTGTTTTAAAACTATTATTTAAGATGGTAATCAGACCAAATATTATAATAAAGAAGGGGAAAGGAAAAATTACAGACATAAAGAGAAAAATTTGTAAGAGAGTAAAAGTAGAAACAACAAGGTGGGGGGTTATATTGTTTTTCCCTAAAAAACCCTCTAAGGTGTGAAGTTCCCATACATTTCTGGGAACAAATATGCCATCAGACAATTTGTCTGGTTGAATTACTAAACGTTTGTGCAACTCTCTTGAAAGGTTGGCTGCAGTAGGGTAGCCAATTCAGTTCTCAGCAGAGCAAAGGAAGGAAGACCCTTAGGCAATTCAGCTGCAAAATAACACCACTTGCTGAAGACCCATTCAAGGTGACAAAATGGCACTGGCTTCTTCTACTGATTAGAGCAATCACTAGCTTCAATCCAAGGAAGCAGGGTCCTATCTTTGTGGGATTTTTTTTTGTGTAAGATTTACAGCTGCTCTGTCTCTCTCATACCTGGGATAACACCTCTGACAGTTCCAAAAATACAAACCCCAGCACTAGCAGTGCTTCTCCCAGGGAGGATGCTAAGCTTCCAGGGTAAGCAGAGGCTGCCCAGAGGATGCTGCTGCCAGCAGACCCCCCCTTCCTAAGGGCAGACCCTCATCTTCAAAGTATTTGCCATCACTCACAACACCTGCACCCATGGTCTAGTCCTTTCCACCACCAGACACTTCTAAGGAAGCAGAGAGGATGTTGTGGAATATTGCCTTTAACAATTTTGGCAATTGGAAAGCTTTTCCTAGGCCCTCACTGTACCTGAGGCCAGCACACAACTCAGCTCTAAGGACTGTTTTTCTTCATCTTATCCCTAAAACCACTTGTGTGGGTGGATGGGGAGGGCAATGTTCACTGTCCTGACTGCTTGCATACATCAGGTCTGTCCTTGGTCTGCCAAATTTAAGACGTAACTGGACTAGAAGGTGGTACACTGACCCCAGCCTAGCAGCTGAACAAACTTTGCAGCCATAAATTATGAAAACACACAAAGAGAAAGGTCAGGAGGAAGTGTTTCCTCATCACGGCCAAGTGACAGGTTCTCACTCTCAGTGTGAGCACTGCCCACATGAGCTGCACTGGCTGGGCAGTTAAAGAAAAGCAGCTGGGGAGAGAGAGAGGATGTGGTTACTGCCTCGGGAACTTAGAAATCAAGCAAGGTCTTTTTTCTTTCTTTTTCTTTTCCCCCCTTTTTTTTAGTGTTTCCTTCAAAGCCTTTTCTAATCCACAAAACCTGTTATCTATGTGGGTCCTGTGTGCTGCTATCTCTTCTGGCAGGAACTGTTACCTCCGAAACTTACCTTTTTGTCTCCAGTTTGTGGTTTGTTGGTTTGGAGTGTTTTTTTCCCTGTATTTGCCACATATCCTGTTTGGGGATTTATTATCAGAGCACCTGGAGCAGAGTTTTTTAGGGTCTTACCATGCCCTCTTGCTTATCCACTCCTGAAATAGTTATAAATAGCTCAAAATCTGCACTCTGAGATAAAATGCTCTCTTTCACCATCTTTCCTCTTCCTCTGCTCAAGAGTAAGTGCACTAGTCCTTAGAGCACTACTCTCTGCTCCCCTGTTTAGACTGGAAATTGGTAAGACAAAAACTCATCTTGACGGTTCCCCTTCCATCTCTGTGGAGCACCCTAAACTGGGACACCAGTCTGTGTATCGTGATGCTTGGAACACAGCGAGAAGGACTGTGCCTTTGAGTGGCCACCTCTAGCAGTGCTTCTCCACAGACTGTTTGTGAGATGGTCTCTCAAAAATAGTAAAGACATAGCGTCAAGGGGTGCTCTCGAATAAACTGCAGCACTGTGGGGAGGAAAAACAGAGAGAGGGAAAAATATTACCAAGAAAAACGTCAGAGGAGAATTCTGAAAAGTCATTAGTAGCTTAGTACAGTTTCTCCCTAAAAGCTTTTATCAATTTATTAATGACTACCCTCTTGAAGAGCAGTCTAATATATTACCTTATTTTTCAAAAGCCTTTCGTTTTACTTAGGATGTACCAGCCAACAAACAAATAAAAGCACGTTTATTTTAAGAAAAAAGGAAACAAAACAAAAGCATCCATTTTTTGTAACAGAGCACCATCAGTGAGCTTTCTGATTGCCCCTATCCTTGACTAACTGTAGTATTTTGATGGCCAGTGAAGGCATACAGTACTGTACCTGGATTCCCAAAAGGGACAGGCAGGTTAACTCTCTAGCTGCACTAGATCACCTCAAAAGCTCAATACTCTCAATACTACAAAGACTAAACAGTAAGTGGGTACACCCTGAGTCGGTGTTTGGGTGATTTTTTTGTCAGTGTTTCTGCAGCACATATGAAGTGTTGTCCACATTAGGAAGGGAACTGCTCGATACTGGGAACTCACGACAATGCAAATGAAGCAAGGGGAAAAAAAAACCAAGCAAAACAAACCAAACAAACCAAAGCAACAAAACAAACAAACCACCAAAAATATTGCCTTCTGTAGTAATTATACCAGTTATATCTGCAAGACAACCATTGAAGACTGAAGTTCAGTATTGGAGCTGGCAAAAGCACACATGAAACAAAAAGTTGTGTCACTTGATATTGCCTGAAGAACAAAAAAGAGAAAAGGGAAAAAAAAAAAAAAAAAAGAAGATAAAAAATAGGTTACTTCCACTAAATCCTTTTATTAAAAGTCAGACTATAATAAAGCAGTGAGTTGGAACATAGCCTCTTTCAGTCCATATAGGAGAAGATCCACATTCCTGTCCTTCCCATGACAGAATCAGTTCACAGGCTATTATTTCTAGCAGAGTGTATTTATAGTGTTCTCCAACTTACAGGATATTGAGTGTTTCTATAGCTAGAAAAATTCAGGTAACTGTGACAAAACAGAAAAAACAATCATGCACTAGGGAAAGCCTATTAACATATTAAGTCGAATTTTTTAACAGATAGAGTTTTTTAATCAAGTTCTCCCAAAATTTATTGGTGATTTACCCCATTTCTAAGCACTATGAAATTCTATCACAACAGAAGCAACCAATTAATTACGATGAAGGTGTTGAAAGAGCAATATGTTCCAGGAACAAAACATTAAAGAAAACCAAGATTTTACACTTATATTGAAGTGTATATGAGATAAAAATTCATGTGTTAAATATACACTTCTAATTATAATAAGACTTATGTAGTGGGGAACAAACAGCTGACAACAGCAAGAGCTGTGCAACTCAAACCATTAGTCGTATTTATAAACTTTATAAAAGCAAAATTAACTCAGGGTGGGTTTTTTTCTGTCATTTATTGGCAGTGTCATACATAGCTATGACACTGCCAAATGCAATTTGATTTAAATAGCTCAGCTTGCAAAAAGTTAGGCTGGTTTTCTGTGGCATCACATAGCAAACCCCTTTGTTTTTGCAGGTATTTTTGTTTGTTTGTTTTGGATAGGAAGTGAGAAGCCTGCTTACTTTCCAAGTTGTACTGGAATACCCAAAGTAACCTTCTGTTTCTTTTTTTCATGCCTCTCAAACAAAATACAAACACTGTAAATTGAATTCTAACCACAAGGCATACCATTCACTGCCACATTACTCTTGATGTTGCTTCTTTCATTATTACACTAGGACTATGCTCCATCAGGGAGAGGACACAAAATAAAGCCCATCCAAACCAAAGACCATTTGTTTGGATGTGCTTTATTTATTTGGGCTGTGCCATTTAGTTATTCAGCACTTTTATGTATTTATCTTGTATTTATACCTGTACAATGAACTTCTACAAGGCAAAGGGTTTTCACCAGTGCTCATATTTCATTTGGAATGGAGGAAAATTCTGATGCATGCATAGATCTTCCCTCCCCTGCTGGGCAAGAAAAGACCCAAAAGAAAGCCATTTCACCATGGGAAACAGGTTGATAAACATGGTCAAAAGAGGACACAGGAAGATGATCTTCAGCAACATTCATTAAAGCAGATGGACTGACTACGACCTCACTGTGTAACACACTCATCGGAGATCACTGTCCACAAAACAGCACTGGGAAAGAGGAGGGAAGAGTTGGGCTGCCAGATGCAGGGAGTCAGGTAGCTCACTCACGGGAAATGCTGCTGATGGCAGCGATGTCATTAAAGCCCCCTGACATTCCCATTCCCCCTGCTGGATGTCTGGCACAGACAAAGTCCATTGAACATAGGGATCCTGTCTGCCTCACCACTGTGCCTGTGCACTGCCTGTGCTCTGACGGGCTGGCACAGCCTGGTCCCACCACACCACTGCCCTGCACAGAGGGCCCATGGGGCTGACCCTCTGCAGGGCCCTTCCCTCTGTGTGCCAGGGGTCTGCTGTGTCCCACCAGGCCCTGTGGCAATGGCTGTTGTGTCTAAAAAGGTAACAGACATTTCCCTATCCCTGCCTCATTTTTGTTTTCGATTTTATGAGGAAGTCAAACAGCTTTTCCTTAATCTCACTGACTAATTAGAGAGCTGTGGTGCATGCATTTCTGCCAAGGAACATGCAATAGGAGGAGGTCTCAGATCTCCTGACACTTTGCCACCAGTATCTGGCCTGCTTGCTGATCAGCAAAGGGCAAAAGACAGTAGCTGCAGCTACTTGAGTAAGTCGGGCATGTGAATGGCCACTCTTTGGCGTGGAGTAACCTGGGTCCATACTATTAAACCTCCCTTCTTTCCAGGAGAGGGTGGCTGCATGAAAACTGCCTGCTGGATGTGGGCCATGGCCCACGCTAAATTTCAAGTAAGTGTCTGGCAATTTTCTAGGAGAGTTCTGTCTGGCAGGGGTTGAAACTCCAAGTGTTTTAGCAATTTAAAAGTATAGATTGCCAGGTTCTGGCGCCTGGGAACGTTCCTTACACTGTATAGCTTACAAATATAGACACAGCCATCACGCATAGCTATGCACTGCCCTCACCCCCCAGGAGTACAGCTTGGCAGCCACAGAAAGGGATAGCTGGAGCATTGGGCTGCACTCTGCAAGGCACAGGGCATCACAGCTGAATCACGGCCTTCAAGGCTGACTCATTGCTGACCTTAATTATACATATTTTATTTTAAACTTCCTGCCCCAAAAGCTAATAACTATATTTTTTTCCCTAGTACAGAACTGGAGAACAGTATGACCATAGGTCACCTGCTGCTCTGCTCAAGTGGGAAGCAGAAACAAATTAGTTTTTGCTTCAGTACCATCAGGACATAGTCTAGCCTATGTATTGAAGAGTATGCAGCATGTGGAAGAGACTTGAAACAGAACATAGAAGAAGTACAGGTATCTTGATGAACCAGTGTAAAAAGAAGAGAATAAAGACTGAAAATGCCATCATGATAAATGGTAGATTGCATACCATAAAGAACACTGGAAACCATACAGTGGCATGTACAAAGAGCCATAAGCATCCAAACAACAGTTATTTCCTGAAAAAGCAGGAAACAAACAACTACCGTGAGATTTTTTGTTATATTAAAAGAGAAAAATTAAAAGGCTTGGGAAGATTTTTATGTTGCTGTTGTTGTTGTTATTGTTGCGGTGTTATTATTTCTGAGGCTTCCCTTCTCCTTCCCCTTTATCAAGATCTCTCAGCAACAAAACAATACTAGGAAAATAAGAGCCCCCTACCTTCATCAGGTGGCTGAATACAGGGGGGAGAGGAATCATTTCCTGCACAGTTTGAGATGCTCCAGGAACGACCACAGTCTCCCTTCACTCTTTCTTCAGAGAAGGGTGGAGAAGGTCCCGCAGAGTCCAAAACAGTTTGCAGCTACCCTCCTCCAAAGCAGCATAGCTCCCAGGAATGAAAGCTGTCAAATACTGGTGGGTCAAGACAGAAATGGCCCACAGGAAAAGATCCTATTTCTCTTTGCTCCTGTAGAGAGCGAGACTTTTAATCAACCTCTTATTAGAGAATATATCTTATAGTGAACTCCATGTCAGGGTTCAGAAAACAAAGGAGGCAGCAGGAAACTACTTGGAATAGGTATTTAAAA
>VWZT01012773.1:20718-44086 GCA_013397055.1 Pachycephala philippinensis | reverse complement strand
CCAGCCCAGGAACAATGCACCACAAAGTGGCATCCCACTCTTTTGTATTCAGAATGTCACAGACTTCAAGTAAATTACCTCAGCTACCTGGAGGTGTGTCAATGACTAAAGGGCCATCATCAGCCAGCTGTCTTTTATCCTTTTGCCTTTGTCAATTGCAAAATCATCTTTAAAATATAAAGCACTCACAAATTCCCTACTGTTTTTGTTCTTTTGCTGCCTGGCCCATATTCTTCAAATTACCATCTCTAATACGCAGCATAATCTCCTTCAGCTACTTCCTTCTTTGACCATAACATGATCCATCACAAAGTCAACCACCTAACAACTTGCCGGTGAACTGTGCAAACGCTGCTGACTCTGTTGCAGAAAGCTTTAGTGCCACTGCAGAGGCTGACCTTAAAAATCTGCACCACTGTACCCAAAAATTCAGTAAACACATACTCACAGATTTCAAAGTGATATTCAAGCACCACACTGCCCAAAAGCAACATGGGGAAGGAGGGTAATGGTAAACCTCGCTCCGTGAGTACCTGCCAATTTTACTGACTAGCTGGAACCCTCTGGAAAAGGACTACACTAATATTTATTTGTCATTTATTAAAGCTAATATCTAGCACAGAGAGTCCATACTCTGACCTTGGGAAGAAATAGGGACGATGCTCTAAGAGGCCTGTCTTGTCTGAACTCACTTCTACTCCCTGTGCAAGGGCTTGTTTTGTTTTTTTCCAACACAGAAGTATTAATAAAGTCTTTGAGTAGCCCCTCCTGGCAGGAATTTTTGCGAGTAGTATCTGGGGCAGTGATTGGACAGGGAGGCAAATCACCACCATGCTCAGTGCCGCTCTGCTGTCTTCTGATGTGAGTGGTCCTGTCATTTCTCAAGCAGGTGCAGGTCATAGTAATTTCAAACAAACTGCTCCAACCGTACCAACAAACTAGATTCCAGCTCAAGGCCAACAGCCTGGCAAAATGCCACCATCGATCCATACATAGTCATATACGTACGTGGTTGCTTTCCTCTGTAATGCTCATTGTGGAGCATAGCTGTTGCATAAACTTTTAATAGCAGGGCAGGGATTTACTTCCCCCTCTGGTCTGCGGCACACTTTTCTGCTGTTCTGTGATGTACTTTGACTAATCATTTCTTAGTCGTCTAGGTACAGACCTTTAAAAACACTAGGAGCTCTCAGTCCCCCTTTTCAATTGCAAACGATTCATTTTTGGTGAAGTGTGGCCTCCCTATTCTTCTGCCAGCCGTTGTGTTTGTGAAAGGACCGTCTCAAATTTCTTGTGTGGGAGCAGCTGTTGCTGGACCAAGGCAGCCTTTTCAGAGCCCTGCCGCAGCCGCTTTTCACTTCTCCTCCTCCTCCTCTCCTTCCTCCCTCCTTTTGTCTCCTGCAAAGCAAGAGCCCCTCTGACCCTTCGCCTCCCTCCAGCCTCCCTCCTTTGTCGGCCGCTGCAGACAAGTTCCACCGTAAATCAAGCATTGTCTCCATCTCCAGAAGCCAGCACGTGCCCACATCCCCCTAATCTTTTAATTTCCCCCCAGGAAAAGGCAGCTGTTAGCGATACACGCAATGCACAGCTGTCAGCTGGGGCCTGCTGCCTGCCTGCGCTGAACAATGAGGAAGGCAGCGCCGGGGCCAGGGAGAAGTAATATCTACATAGATGTGCCTTTGGCAACAGTTGGCAGCACGTGCTCTGAAATGCGGCATTGTCAGATAAACCACCCCTGCCTTCCCCCACCGCTGCTCCGCACACGTATGAGCTTGAACTTTGGCTGATTTTGGAACAAAACACCCGGCTTCAAAGGGCAAGACTCCCCGGATAGCTGCATTATACCTTCGCTGCTGAAACAATCCCCTGCAAAATTACAGGGTTTGAAAAGGACAGGCCTCCAGTAGCCTGGCACGTGGTTCGCCCATTCTGCCCTTTTACACACCAGTCGTTTGAGAGTTTTGTCCTGGAGAGAGAGCAGCGTAAACAATCTGGAGGGGCAGAAAAGACCTATACATCACGATTTTACCTTTTTCCCCGGGTGGTGAGGAAGGCCTAGGTTTCTAAGTAAGGCAGGGATGTATGTGTGTAAAGTGGGATAAGGTGCATGTGGCTGGACTGGTGATCTTGCTACCTTAATGTGCAAAGGACAGTCACTTCAGATCGAGATGACGAAAAAGGTGGTGATTTAGTACCAGAAAAAGGCAAGGCATAATTGCGTCTGCACAAATATAAGCACAGTTGCATGCCAAATTTCTACCTGGAACCACAGCAAATATGCACACAAACGATAAATTGCACACTGCAGTCATTTGCCAGTGCAGTTGCCACAGGTGACCTTGCAAACACAGAAGTTACAAATCCCAATTAGTTCTGTAAATGTGCTTGCCTCTTCCCAAGCACCATGGTGCATGTAACTTTGCAAAAATCATATCTCTGTGCTCCTGACAAAACACAGAGTTTCTTAAGGAAATTCATTTTGTAAACGTATGTGCTGTGGAGAAGGTATACAAAAACCTCAAACTCTTAAAACTGTTTCATTTCCTTTTCCCATGTAGATTGCTTTAAAGTATGCATGTATTCCTGTCACCAGCCTTCTGGCTAATTATTAAATGGAAATTTGATTGATTTCTACACGCAGTGGCTCCCAATGGCTAAGCATCTAAAAGGACCTGTCTCATCTGTTGCTTTTGCAGAGACCTCTTGCATAGCTTCCTCTCTAAGCAAAGGAACAAACAAGCCTCACTCCCAAACCTTTCATCACCATAACCTTTTTGGAGTCAAGTGGACAATTCTGGGTTTACTTCACTACCCTCAGTCATTTCACATGATAAGGAATAACTTCTGTGTTACTGGTGCATATTCCCCAGGCTGCTCTGTACACGCGTTTTTACTTGCTTTATCTTACCTGGTCTGTAATTTAAAGGACTTAAAAGATACACTGTGCTAAGCAGACCATATGGCATATGGCACACCTGGCCTGTGCTTAGCACCTGCTGAGCGCACTGTGGGCGTCACAGGCTGTTTGATACAGCACTCCTGACAGTTCTTCCAAGATTAGCAAATCTGTAGAAAGCAATGGGCTTAACCAACAAAGGAGACGCCACATCGCAGAGACCTACACATAGAAAGACACCTCGGGGATCCTAATAGGCTTGCCCTGATGAACAGGAATCTTCAACAAATGCTAACGTGCTTTGAGTGGGGAATGTCAGCATTAATCATTTGGATGCAGTCAGAGTTTTCCCAAAGTACTCAGACAAATCACAAAGAGATGTGTTTTGATACCACTTAGGCATATATAAATGCCATTCTGACTTACCCCCATGTAGAGCCAATAAGGGCAGGAAGCAACATGCAGTCAAAAATAGATGTCTCAAAATAAAAATAGTAGAAAGAGAATGCATGAAACTTTAATGCTTATAAGGGTTTAGCAAGCATGAGCCTGAAGAGTGGCCTGCAAGATCCGACCTTTCATTCATTGCTGATTCTGCTGGCCTGTGACTCACTTTCCTTATATGCCAACTGGTCCATTAAGCCTATATGTGTAGTGCAAAGTTCTGTGAGATTTACAGAGCAGGAATAGCATGCAGAAGTACCAGGAGATGCTACCACTAGGTGATTTGCATAGCAAAATCTCATAGCAGCGACAGCAGCCTTTCTCAAAGCAGTCCAGGTATCCAGCAAAGGCAGGAGACATCTTGTTGGTCCATGTGGGATTTTTAGCCTCTAACACTGGGCAGCTGGACAAACACAAAGAATGGAGCAGCCAAGGGGATTCATCTCTCTTACACTGCTCAGGGAGGAAAATCTATCATGCATATGATCAGCAAGGGGACGTTTGTTGCAGACAGGGTGGCAGGGCCCTGTTGGTGTCCTCAGCAGTGACTGGCAAGCTATAGAGGGAGCTCAGTCTTGCACCAAGGGCAGAACTAGACCTTGTGAAGAGTTAGCGCTAGCTGTGGTGCCATGGACATCGGTGGGGACACTGAAGGGTTTCTCTCTTCCAGGAATTCTCTAACATGGACTTTGGAATTGCCCAGTTTAGAAGATTTCCATTTTCTGGTGTGCTGCCTCTCAACAGCATGCCTTGATTAACCTATTTTAAATAAATTTGGCAGTAATCTTTCTGTCTTCATGTTGGAATGTTATCAAAAGAAAAAGAGAGCTATTATCTTCTTTCATTTGTAGCTCTCTCTCCTGTTCCTGGAATAAAAATTCTCTGGCTGGGATGGGGTTGTCAGGCTGGAACTGCCTTTTTGTTCATGGCTAGAAGAATCTTATGATTGCTTAGGCCTGGGGATGCCGACAACCCTCTAATAGGGATATGTTTTTCCTTGCATATCTGCAAACCCACCCCTCACAGCAGAGGAAAGCCTCAGCCTCATAGGACAGGCAGTTTCTTCATTTGCAGCACCACTGAGGCTCACTGTCGGGGGTTTCTCATCAGGCCACAGAACAGATTCTGTCAGGATCTGCCCGTGCAAGGGGCTGGGATACAGGTGGGCTCCCCTGCCCGGTGCAGGGAGCCCAGCTGGGAGGTCCTTCTCGTGCCTTGCTCCTCCGTATGGTGAATCTGTGGCGAATTGAGCCATGAGTGAGTGCCCCAGGCTCCAGTCTAGCCTCGAACTACCCCGGCTCCATCTGTCACCCTATCTGGGGCATCTTTGCTGCATGATTGGCACAGGGCTTGAAAAGGCAGCACAAGACTGGCCATGTGGCAACCCTGCCGATGGGGAGGGGGCGGCGGGGGAGCAGGATGAAATATTGTGACAGGACACTTCAAGCCCCAGCTAATCACAGCTGCTGAAGGCTGAAGAGTGCTATACATCCCCTCATATCAGGCAGCGCATTCCTGGCAACATTATTAATTCAGAGGAGTCCCTTTAATTTGAAGCAGAGATTAAGACTTTCCCCGGTTGGCCTCACTGCGGCTGTAAAGGCAACAGGCAGGGCTATTGTAAGGCCATTAGGGAAGAACAATAGGACGCTGAAAGGGGGATGCGGGTGAATAGGGGAGCGAGGGCTGGCTTGTGCCAGAGGCCGGCTCGCCTCATTACGGGAGCGGCAGATGGAGCGTGGCCGGGTTGCTGGGCAGAGTCGGGGCTGGCAGCTGGCGGCGGCTCCCCCGCACTGCAGCGCATCCCCGCCGCGGCCTGCGCTCCGCCGAGCCACAACAGGTGGACGGACACCGGCGCCCTCACCAGCAAACCCCAAAATTAAACTTTAAAAAAAAAAAAAAAGGGCTTCCCTTTTTTTCCTTCCTGCTTCTTCCTCCCTGCTGCGTTTGCTCAGGCATTCCCGAACTCTGCCGAACAGACATCAGGATGGTGTGGAAAGCACACTCTCTTGTCCTATTCATGGTCCTGCCAGTCTATGCAGGCATTGCTTCCTTCTCAACAGGGATAAATGAGAGCAGAAACCTGGTGGCTGTGCAGGAGATGGTGTTATGCATTCAGGTCATTAGACACGGTCAGGTACCTGATCCATCTAACTCCTCACTGGATTTTTAAAAGTGCGCCTTGGCTTTACTGGCTTCAGAGGAAATTCCCTGCCTTATGCTAACCAAGGTTTTTCTTTTCCTTGATATGCCCGAACTCATAGGCATGTCATACCTGAGATGAGTGGATGGGACGCTGATGGAAGTCCAGCTTTGCAGTCTACCAGGTGCTGTGGCGTGTGCCAGCTCCCAGCAAACCAACCTCTGCAGCTCCCTGACAGCCCCCGCCACCCAGCCCACTCAGCTCTCTCTCCAGCTGGGGAGCAGAGACAAAAGTCCTGCTAGAAATAAGCCCTAGAAAGCATCACAGAGGCAGGGGTTTTTTTTGTTGTTGTTGTTTTTGTTGGTTTTTTTTTTATTTACTAAGTTGGTGAAGAAAATAACATTTTTCTTCCAGTTTTGCCATACTTCAATCCCCAGAGCTTGTGAAGTAATGGTTCTGGCAATCAGGACTCCTGACTGGGGGCCTGACAACTACCAGGAGAGGCAATAATCTCCCCTCTCCCCAGATGTGGCACCGGTGCAAGTGTATGGAGAAACCTGTTCGAATTTGATCGTCCCCTGACGCTCTGGAGAAGGTCATCCAAAAGATGCTGCTGAACATCACAACAAAAGTAATTTCATAAGCATCTGTTGTTTTATGGTTGGATCTCTCAAGGTTGTTTACAATGCTTTTGTGCAGTTCTAAGTCCTTCCCTCTGTAGAGGAGAAAATCCCACAACCTGAGCTAAGATTGTGGCTGAGCAACCTGGCATGGTCCCAAGTGAGTGCAGGACACACAGACCACGCACTCTACCTTTAACTAACTGATGTCCCCTGGTCTTTATGGTCTATGTTCCCTTCCATTTCATGGCCATCCATGTAATTGTTGATTAAAGAGCAACCGCAATTTCTTCCATGGAAAAATAACTTTAGGAAACTGTGGAGGGTATTTTTAGTTACAGGGGTGGAAACAAGGAGAAGGAACTGGCACCCTGATAGCAAGTCACTTTGTGCAGACCATCCTCAGGCACTCTTCAGACCACTCACTCTACACAAAATGCTCTTTGACAGCAGTAGGGTTATTAAAGGTGACATCTGCAATGCAGCATGTAGAAAGAGGCCACAATATTCAAAGCAATACTGTTCAGGCCTTCTACGAACATCTTTTCCTTCTCTGCACCATAGAACACACACCTTAGTTTCTTCTATCTTACGTGAATTTTTTATTCATACCTTACTTAAAACTATCACACTATATGGCCTTCAGTTTATTCAGGGTGCAACTCTGTTTTCATGAAAAGAATGCATCAGAAGTGATTATGAAAATTAATTTGATTCCTTTTATTTTTACCCTGCTGAGCTATTGTCTTTATTCTGATTTCTTATGGGTCCAATGAAGACTGATCCAGTCCTGCAGCACAGTGTTCACTCCCATGTAGCTGCAGCTGCCTGTAGGGAGCTGTTAAGTGTAGCACAAGGTGTTTAGTGGCAAAAACAGAGGGCAGAGGCTGGTGTCTGCTTACACTGGTTTTGCCATTGAAGAGACCACAGCTGAATGAGGCTCACTGACAGGGTAAGTCATGGACACGGTCCTGAGTCTGAGCTCAGACCCAGCCACGAAGCACATCTCTGAGTCAGATTCATTTTTACAGATATAGAGATGGTCAGCTCTAACCTTTCAATTGCAAACACAACTATTCTACACCCACAGAAACAGACAACGGAAGGACCCAGTGCTCAAATATAAACTCCTGAGAGCTGAGACACCTGATCTGTATGAATTTGTTGACAACCATGGTACCTTCTCAAAGGAAAGACAAAAAATTCTTTCTAGTTATTCAGGCAGAAGCAGATGATTATACAACCCATCCTCAGGTATCACAATAATTTAAAAACAGTAAACAATTGAACAAACAGGCAGATTTACTTCCAGAAACAGATGCAAAGTGGGAAAGTAAAGCTTTCACATATGCATCTGCAGAGGTTTTGTCCTGTGCCAAGATCAGTGTTACTTGCCCATCTTAGTGGTTTTGAAATATGCTGCTTGTCATTTGCAAAGGCTGCCTGAAATTTGAGAGAAAAATAGGAGGAGCTGTAAGAAGTCTTGCTCTGCAACCAACCGATGCTCTAGACATGGGAACTACCATTTTCTGCATAAAGACAAAGTTTGTGCAAGGAAGGATCTATATGTCAAAGGGAGTTAAACCTGCTGCAGAAGGCTGGATAATTCAACAAATAGAGAATCAAAAATTGTTGCAGTATTTTCACAGGAGACTTTTTAACTGCATATTTGGAGCAATCCACTTGCTTGGTTTCAAGCACATTTGAGACAGGTCCCTGAAGTTCTTTCTGTCTTTCTATTGTGAAACCTGTATGTTTACTGCTGTTCATAATAACTCAGGGATTCAAACCATCACAGCCAGGAGCTGTAGGCTGTTTAAGCTGCCCATTTAGCAACAGCCCTGTACTTACATTCCCCCATCTTATAATTTCATGTCAACGTTAATTCCCTGAATAGTGAGATTGGAGGGTCTGAAGAGTAAACACTTTGATTGCCACTGAAAACTCATGGGATATGGGGAATAGCAAAAAATAACCATCTGGCTCTGACACTGTGTTCCCAGCACAGGGCTCTGTGTCCGTCACTGAGGGTGAGTTCATGCCTGCAACGACAGCAGCTTTGCTCTCTGACCCTGCAGCAGATTCCCAAAGGCCAGCAAACACAAGAGGCAAGGCAAAGTCAACACACACACTAGCAGTGTCAATAGAGAGCTTCTTTCTGAGGAGGAGGCATGGGCCATAGGGTTATGCTGCTCTTTTGCTGATGTATTTGAGCCTGTGATCCCTGACAGAAGTGCTAGCTGCCGGAGGGCAGTGCTGTGGCTGTGCGTGTACAGTGTACAGCACCTCTCTGGAGGGCAAAGGGCAAAAACATGCTGAAGACAGAGGAGATGAGCCACATCTCAAAACTCTGCAGTCTCTTTAAAAACATGGAGGAAGGTCAAGAACTGCATGTGGATGTGTTTGTTCAAACACGCACACAGCCCACCTGAAAAAACCTGAGAAGCATTTAGGTCGTTCTGTTGTTCTCACAACCTGAAAAGCTTAAATCAAGCATTTATGGTTTGATTCATAGAAATTAAGATATACAGAGAACTTCTAACCAAAGTAGCCGCAGTCCTATGTGCCACTTAAGTGTTTCTATAGACAAATCCCTGTTTGCAGCCTTCATTTGTGCATGAAAATGATTTACACTTTTAGCTCTGGATGCAGTGACTGCAAATGAAGGCATGCCTTTCACATGTGCTCTTGTTTATGGGACATGGTGTTCACTTTTTTAAAATACAGTCCCAGGTCAGTGGACTGAAGGAGATCGGTCACTGCCAAGGGCTTTAAAATGTGTTTTGTCAATAAAGGTTACTTTGACCCAGTGTGTCCTCTAACAAGGCAATAAGATCAACATAACTGTCTGTCCTGTAATGCTTTTTCATGAGGCTGCTCCGGGTGAAACAAGGTGCAATTAATTTCTACCTGTGGTAAATAAACTGTAAAGCCAGAAAAACAATCTTATTATGTAAAACCCCATTTGAGAGAGTGTTTGTCATGTTCTTGTGTTTCAGCCTAATTACATGAGACTAAAGGAGATACATTTATTCTGATCCTAGTTTCCAAATGTCAGACTGGGCTCCTACCATTTTTTTGGAGCAAAAGTCATAAATCCGTTCAATCAATTTCCAGTAGGAGTAGACTACTCACTTTCAAAAAAAGAATTTCATAAGAGTCACAATTTGCAGAAATAAAACTGTTTTCTAAAGGATATGTATTTAGCAACCTGGACAAAAATGAGAAGTGGGCCCATGAGAACATCACAAAGTTCATCTAGTCCAGGTACAAGGTGCTGCACCTGCGTAAAGACAATCTTAGACATGAACACAGACTGGGAGAACAACTCATTGATGGCAGCCCTGCAGAGCAGGACTTGGGGTTTACCGTGGTTGAAGAGCTGGACATGACCTTAATTGTGAGGTTGAAGCCCAGAAATCCAATTGTGTCCTGGGCTGCATCCCAAGCAGCGTGGGCAGCAGGGCAAGGAAGGGGATTCTGCCCCTCTGCTCTGCTCTGGTGAGACCCCACCTGGAACTCTGCATCCATCTCAACATGGGAAGGACTTGGACCTGTTAGGGTGGAACCAAAGGACACCACAAAGATGATCAGAGGGATGGAGCATCTCTCCTACTAAGACAGGCTGAGGGGAACAGGGCTGTTCAGTCTGAAGAAAGAGAAGGCTTCAAGGAGACCTAACTATGGCCTTCCAGTATCTAAAGGGGGCTTATAAAAAGGAAGAAGAGGGACTTTTTATAAGGCCAGATAGTGACAAGGCAGGGGCAATGGTTTTAAACTAAAAAAGAGCGGGTATAGATTAGCTGTTTGTTTTTACTCAGAGGGTAGTGAAGCACTAGAACAGAGAAATTGTGGATGCCCTGTCCCTGGAAGTGTTTAAGGCCAGGTTTAATGGGGCTCTGAGGAACGTGGTGTAGAGAAAGGTGTTTCTGCCCATTGCAGGGGGATTGGAACCACATAATTTTTAAGGTGTCTTCCAACCCAAACCATTCTGTGTTGGTTCTATAATTCTAGACAATAGTTCTCTTGCTCTACTTGCACTTGGTCTGCAGGACAATCTGTGGATCTCAATAAGAAGTACCATGCATTTATTCTTCCATTCCACTCTGAGAACAGAGTCACCCATAATGCTAGTGCAATTTGCATGTAACAGTACATTTTCAGAAAAGGTTTCCACACACGGTTTTAAAGAAATCACTGCATGCATACTTGTGCCTTTTTATAGAATGTGCACATACCTGCAGGTGTTCTTTCAGTAAACTACGTCTGTAAATATGTGTGTCTGTGTGTCGATAAAATCAGGTTGTGCGCCTGTACTCTAGTGAACATCACGGTAGAGCTAATGAAGATTCCTTGCAAAACCCATCTTGTGAAGGTGAAAAATTCGTACTGTTAAGGCCCTGAGAAGTTGATTGATTACCTATCGTGATTTTTTTAGAGAACACTGGCTAAATTGAGTGTCAGGTTACAATTCACATCTGTATTTTTTCTGAGTATATTTGGTAGATTCAAGGTCTGTATGAGTATACTCAAGAGTACGATATTTTTGCCTGACCGAAGCTCCTTGAAAACAATTTTGCTTTCCTCCCTGACTGCTTTCCCCAAGAAGGGGTGAGCCATGGATGCCTACTCTCTCCATCTGATAAGCTTTGAGTGGGCACGAGACCTGTGTCCAAACTCGTGCAGTTCAACAGGAAGCTGGACAGACCTTCCCAGTGGGTGGAGTGGCAGCTTTTATAGTTAATGCTGTGGAACTTCAAAGGGTGTTACTGTAGTTACTGAGGGATTGACCTCCAAATTCGCATTTACAAACAGCTTCCAGACACAAGGTAATCATGCAGCTTACACAGTAGGTTCAGCACCTACTGCCCAGTGCCAGGGTGCTAAACTGAGAAGGCTTTAATGAAGAAAACAAGGAGAGTCCTTTTTATTTTGGATTCCAGCTCTTGCAATGTGTTTTGTGCCTGAAAAGTCAGCACTGGAAACAATTATCGGGATGTGAATGATGATGGCCCTCCTGCCCCAGTACCCTGAGCAGCACACTGCCTGTGGCCAGTACCTTCCGTAATTGCAGAGGGTTGTTTTGCAGCATGTTACCAAACAAGTGCCAGCTTCCCTGTGTGCTTGCAGAAAAGGAAACCAAGATTTGTTTTCTTCCTCTCATGATCATCAGCAGGCATTGTTTGCACAGGGATCTCGAGTAAAGGGACAAACGATGATGTAAATTGTGCAATTTTCACAGTATTACTTCTGTTGTGTCCCTCAGCTGCCCAAAACCTCTTTTGCTCTAAAGAGAAAGCGACGACACAGGACAGTTTGTACAAAAACAGGGTTGTGCAGTGTTAGATGAGCAAAAGCCAAGCTGAATATCGTAACTAGATGCTGTCCTAGTCATCAGTTAGTGTGGGAGGTGGGAAGCTGTTTTCTCTCTGCAAGCGTTGCTGCTGTTGCGGGTTTATTTATCAGCACTTTGTATCCAGGAATAAGAAGCTGCTCACTGAAAGAACTGTTACTGTTTTCTTGCTATCAGGTTACCGTCCTAGCTTATTCCCACCCTCCATCCCCATTCCCGCCCTTTTCCCCCACCATGCCCCTCCCACCAGCACACCACCCTCATCTCCTGCATACAGCCAGGAGAAGGTTTTGTCAGTGACCCAGGGAGAGACTGAGACTTCACCAGAGTACAAGAGTAGAATGGTATTATTCTCTCACACCAACAAGTAAAGTCAGCTCCAAGTATTTTCCAAATTGGTGGAGACTAATAAATACAAACATGATTTCTCGGGGCCCTTCACAAATGCTGAACGTACTCAATGTGATTAAGTGATAAACAACAATGCTGGCGAGTTTGCATTTGGTCTGCTGTAGCAATAACATGGTGTCCTGCCAGCAACAGCACAGAATGCAATGCTGGGAGAGCAGGAAACTAGTGGGGGGAAAAAAATATGCAAGCCTTGCCCTTTATGCTTTGCTGATGGGGAAAAATAAATAAAGAGCACAACCTTTCACAAAGGGCTGACTCTGGGATCACTCTGAAGGGCAGGACCATGCATGAATCAGTAGAGCAAGAGGTGAAGGCTCAACTGCTGCTCAGATAATAGCCCCTCAGCAAAATGGGCACTGGTGTTTTATCTCTTCATTACTAATCCTGCCACATAGATCTGATATCATAATCCCTTTCCTTCTTTTATGTCTTAATCTCTTCCCCAGCCTCCAATCTATAGTAAAAGTACATTAGCCAAAAGGATGGGAAACTGGATTTGGCCTAAAGAGACCAGTAGCTAAATGAGCAGGCTCTGATTTCCTAGAAGGTGTAGTATCCTTCCCCTCTGTAAAGTTGCTTCTGCTTTAAACAGTAAAAGCAAGAGTGGAAGCGTGACAAGTCAGTGCTGAGTATGGGCTTTCTATTTTTAAACAATTGCTCTCAAGAGACTGACCAGTTTGTGGCTAATTCCTTGCTCCCAGAGGTCAAGGACTAGTGAAAAATATCACTGCCCTTCTTGCATGAGTCTGTGTGCTGTAGGACAAGGAGGGTAGAGAAGTAGGAAAGGTGGACAGTGCATGGCAGGAGAGAAGCAGCACCACTGGGCTGCCAGTGTGCAAAGCACTTCTCAGTCGTACTCCCTCAGGCCCGTGACAATTCAGGCAGCCTCACAGGGAACATGAGGATCTTGGACAGGAGACCTGCCAGCATTAGTTTCACACTTCCCTGCAGGCCAGCACTGCAAATGCTTGAATCAGTACTTTTTTAATGCTTTGGTAGGAGGAAAAGTTCTCCCTGGGGTCACACCAAAGCAGTGGTGCTTTTTCTCAGTACTGCTCTCAAGACGTTGGGAAATTCGTCCTGTGAACTTGCACAGTCATGTGCTCACTGCATTTGAATAAACATTGTTCTTTGCTTACTTGGATTAGCTCTGCTCACTGAAACCACATCCACTTTTTATGCTGGCTGCCTGTACTGTAAACTAACACAGAGATGTCTAAAAAAAACCTCAGAGGCCCTTTATTGAGTAGCCTGCAAGTTACTTTCTTCTTCCCCATTCCTATAAGAATAGATGATAATGTCCTGTGAGGAACTACTACAGAACTCTCATTTTCATTTTTGCGTTTCTTCTCTGACCCTCTTCAGTTCACAGCGTCTCGCGGTTTATACTTCCTACCATGTTACTGTAGCATTCAGCTATCTCCCCCCTCTCAAAATAGCCTTAACAGCTTTTCCTCCCTTTTCTACTGACAGCTGCATTCATGCTTCACTCTAACATCACTGGTGTAGCATGTACCTCTCTCAGTGTGTGGTGAGCCACCTGAACATGCACACGCTATCACCACCTCTCCTGCTTGTGGAGTTGTGAATATTGAGGCTTGCCGTGGCAACAGGATGCATAGGAACACTGGTGCTTCCTTGCAAGCTGACAGACAGAGTCTCTGCCTCCACACTCCATGGGCTGCCATTCACACTCATTTGAAGTGAGCTAGACATCATGGCCACACTCACCTCCTGAAAAAGTCCAAGATTTGCACCCCACAAGCAACATACAAGAGAGAAATCCAGCACTCAGAGATGGTAGCCAGGTGGGAACAGTCAGTGAAGCTTTGTTATTAGAAATGCCATAAGATTTGTGGTCTTCCTTGCAAAGAAATATCAATCTAATTTTGCTACCCACCAGGGTTTTCATGACCTATAAGAAGACTTTTTTTTAAGTGGCAATTATTCTTGCACCTCTTCAGATGGGCATGGGTAAGTGAGTCTTTCTTGGCCCAGAGAGCAGGTAAACTGGCTTGCTGTTCTGTCCCTTAAAAACACACTTTAAATGTACAAGATATAAGTTATAATAATGATCTGTTCGTCAGCAACAATCAAAAACACCTCAAAAGAAAAATCCTGTCACCGAAAGTCAGCACATTGCTATTTACCATACCTACCAAAGAACAAGCTGTACACAAAACAAATGCTATACTGCCTCCATAAATAGTCAGGTAACAGCCATGGAGACCACAAGAATAGTTGCATGAGAGAGAAATCAGCCTTTGTCCCAAGCTGTGAGGAGAAGAACTTAATAATATTTTTTTGCATGTACCCATGGAGTTCATATGTGGAGAGGAGGGGTGAGGCATTTGTGTGTCTGGATATGTGGCAAAGACTTTGTTAAAAATCTCTGCTCTAGGTCATTTATAAAGGCAGGTATTTGGGGTGGTAGTTAGAAACTGAGAGTGGGTGACAGGGTGTACGTCGGTGTTTTTCCCTTAGGCTAATTAATGGGCTTATACATACAGGTTAAAAGAAGAGTTGCTCTTGGAAACAACTCAATATGAGACGAAGGCTAGCTTGAATGAGACAGCAGTGTGTCTTGTTGCCTACCCTGCAAATATTGTCACTCAGTCTACACCAGAAAAACAAGCACCAGGCTCCATGCCTTGACATTCTCTTTGCTCCAGCAGTTTTTTGTTTTCTGTGTCATAATGGGATTGAAAAAAAATCACTACCTTCCATGGCAGTTGTAAGATCCCTTTTCAAAGGCCCTTCGCTTCCTCCTCCCAGTGCTTTTACAGGCTCTCACATTACTGAAAGCTTGCATACCATTGCCAAGGTGTCACAGGTGGAGTGGGAGCTTCAGACGAACTTTATTAGAGAAGCCCTACTGCTGAGCCACAAGGATACCCTTGCATTCTAAACTCCTGCTCAGAGAGGAGCCTGGGTGCAGTTAAATCCAGTCTTACCCCTAGATTTTGTCACAGTTTAAGTAATCTTGTCCGGCAGGATTTAAAGATGGCAAATCAGATATATTTATGTAATATGAATTATTTATGGTTAGACAAAAGATCTCGATCAGATTTATTTACTACACAGTGTAAAAGCTAAAGCTGTGAGAAGGATAGGATAGGATAGGATAGGATAGGATAGGATAGGATAGGATAGGATAGGATAGGATAGGATAGGATAGGATAGGATAGGATAGTGCACTATGTCAAAGCAGTTATATTAAAGCAGTTATATAAAAGCTGGCAAAAAGAAATAATCATTAAATAGAGGTTGATGTAACTAACCTATGTCAACACTTGTGGGCAGGTCTTTCTCCTAGCCTTAAGGAGTATCCTTGGCGGGCATCCCTTTACCCAAGGGAAGAAACTCCATTAATATGCTCCAAGAAGGAATATGTTAGAAGAACCTAATGTACAAAAGTGGGCTGGACTTCTTTAGTGTAAAGTGATATGACTCTCAGTCTTATGTCTTCAAGTCATTTTAGGAGATTATCTGCCAAATTTTGTCTCACTATCAGGATGTTAATTCAGGGCTAGTTGGCCAGACTGCTTTTAGGATAATTCAACACCAAAACAACACATGGCAAAGGCACCACATAACAGAGTCCAGTGCTCCTCCTGCAACACTGTGTAAGATAACCAGAAATCCTGAAGATGCAATCTGGGAAACGGGCATTGTTTCCACATAAAACATGGCTTCCCTCACATATAAACAGAAATTTTTCAGCTTGTACATCTTCTACAAGATTTTTGGCTTGCCATGATATTTAGGGAGCATCAACAGTTGCCCCAAAACACAGCCAAACAAACTTAAGGTCAGCATGGTCATGACAGTACCATGGCCTCTTTGGGACTGACAGGCTCCTGCTGAAATATGCTGTGAATTTCCAGTGATACTAGATACTAAGATAGTTGTGAGATGCTTTCTTTAGAACTCGTAACTATTTTAGTTAGCCTTTAGTTTGCTTCAGAATATAAAATTGCAAAAGCAACAATTACAGTGCTAAGAGGAAGGAAGGAAAATAAAGATAATAAATTATACCCAGTCTGGATAATCAAGCAGTTGTCAGACATGTACAAATTAAACCACTCCGTCTTAGACTTGTACAAGCATTGTCACTACAGCTACCACTTTACTGTATTTACATTGTTTCACAAAAGTGTGCTCACAGTGGAGCACTAGTTCCATGTATTTGGGTATTCTTCTCAATGAAATATATTTGGGGAAATGCCCTTGTATAGTAGTGAACTTTATCAAATGGGACGTGCGCTGCTCTGTGAGCATCTGAGATTAACCAGCCTGACTTCCACACATGTGTGATAAAGGCTGTATACTGACTGAAAGCATTGCCTGGTGCTGGTGGCTGAAATGCGACAGGAAAGAAGGATCTGATAGTTTTAATCAAAGCCAATTATGAGGAAATGAATTAATGTTAGTGTGCATTATCTGGCTGACTTGCAGGGATCTTTTTGTGCTGGAACTAGGTAAAATTTAAAATATCTTAGTCAACTGCTAAAAGGTGATGGTCCAATCTTAGGCCACACACGATTGCCCCAACACAATCATCTATCTCTAAAGTGAACAGAAAACGTTAGGCAGCTTGTGACAGGTATTGAACTAACACCTGAGATGCACTGAAGAAATGTGTTTCTCTTCAGCTGGCAGCTAAAGAAGGAGCCCAAAGTGGTTGAGATAAGACACCCTCCCTGGGTATATCAGGTGAGCTGAAGGGTGTCAAGCTCTGGTGGCACACAGTGAGCCAAACAGACCTTGCAGCAAGGCCAGTGTGCAAAATATTTAGTGATCCAGCCCTTGTTTTGGCACTAAAGAGACCGGCAAACATGAACTGGGGTGCTGATATCAGAAAAGTGAAGCTGGTAGCACCAGTTTGTGCAGAAGCTGGGCAGCAACTCCCAAAAGTACCCACACCACCCACTCAAGCAAGGGAATGAATTCTGTCTTCTTGTGCACTTTGTTTCTCAAGACCATGCCAGCAGACTACTTGGCTGAGAGGGACATTTTGGACATTTTCAGAACCTGTGCATTTTTGAAGTGCATATTAGCAAAACACACATTCAGAGATTGTAAAGATAACCATTTAAAGTGAAAACCAAACTGTAAGTTACAGAGGCTCTCTTGATAGAAAGAGGTGAGAGAATTATCCTAATCAAAACCAGACAACACTGCCAGTGTTCCAAAAGAGATCAGCTCTTTATGAAATACAGAATACAACACATCTCTCACCTCAAACAGTTTACAAAGAAAGGCTTTGACCTGTCAAATAAGTTAGCACATTTAACCTCTCTCACTTTGAGCAATGGGAGCCAGTGGGGTTTGTGATGCTGCCTGATATAGACATGTACTGTATTAAGACAGGGGTTTAAAGTCCTAATCCATTGCGTGAAAATATGGTGAAACCGGTGACACTCCTCATGCTCCCCGAGGTGAAGAGCTAAATAAAAAATCTGCTTTTTCTGCACTTTCAGGGAAAGATAGTGCTCTCTATGTTGATCACAGGTAGCTGCTGACAGGCTTTTTGCTGTGCTGATTGAGCTCACTTACTGAAAATTTGGGTTCCTGCACTTCACATGTTTCTCAGCTTTGCAGACTGACCTGTTCATCTGCAAGCGGCTGCAATAACATCAGTCTTTCATTATACTGTCCTCCTAAAACCTTTTAATAATCATTGGATCAAATGGATAACCAAAAGTACACAGCATGTGGAGACTGTTGATTTTTAACCAGCCCCATGTTGTGATCATGAAACATGCTGTACCTTAGCCACTAAGGCTTTGAATGTGTAGCAAGCAGAACATGCATGTAAGAGCTGCATGCAAGAGAAACTGAGCTTGACAGAAGAGACTGAGACAGCCTGATGAAGAACAGTGAATAATAACACTGAATAGAGTATTCACTGGGGACATGAGAAGTGCAAGTCCATGCTCTTTTGTGAATAATTTCTAGACATTCATTTGTGTGGTCTCATTAAAAATTCCCCAAATGGGGATGACACATATATCTTGGGTCAGAAATTGCATGACAGAGAAGAGACATTTCTTGGAATATAATTTCTGCAAGAAAAGTAAAATGAAATTTCACTTTAGGTCAGTCTTGAATTTCTCTGACAGTTTTATAACCAAACTAAAAAATCAAATTTCAGACACAACGGTCTACTAGAATACTACTGGTCTCCATCAGAAAGAGATAAGTGATAAATATAACTGCTTTAAGAATGTTTACTGAATGTCTACTTAGATGCCATTATGTTCCCATAAAATACATGATTCATCTCCTTTTTATGTTCCCACAGAATATGTAAAATTGGGATGCTTGCTGTTCCCACCAGCACAAAGTCTCAAGTCCAGGGTACAAACAGTTATGCTTCTGCAAAATAAAACCTGAACAGCCATGTAGGTATCTTACAAACTGTCTCACTCATTGTGCTTCTTCTTCATACTGTAATAAGACCCATTGTATCCACTCTTTTCTTTCCCCCTGCCCCCTGCCTTTGTTGCATTTACTTCTATCAAAACCTGACTTCTAAAGATCACCTTTCCCTCCTCCGGGATGAGCTGACCTTCTGCAAATGGACCAACTGCAGGGACTGATTTGCACACTACTGGAGTTGTACCCACTCCCTGCTCCGCCCATAGACAAACAGCAGGGCAGGAAGCCTGGACTGTTAACTCACCCCTAGCTCCACTGGTTAGCCAGGGTTTTGTCCCTGGTACTTGGTTTTGCAGGCCACTCAAACAGATTATGAAGGTTCCCAATCTGTGTTCCCTTCAGCAGGTTTTCAGCATGGTCAGGATGTCTGGAAAAGGAGATGACTATAGGTATGACTCAATGCCTGCTAAGAGTCATCAGGAGCTTTTCCAAGTTGGCTTTAATGGGGATTATGCTCTAAGACACTTGTCCAGACAGTATATCCTCAGTAAGCCTCCACAAGTGAATCTAGATGGGTCCACAGGCTCAAAAACTAGCTGGTGGGCAGGTTTCCACTGACTCAGAAGGTGAAAACCCACAGACAGGCAGCACGCACTGCCAGGCACCTCACCAGACCTCCTCAAGGCAGGAGTATTCCTGGAGGTTTTGTCTGTGTCCCCTGGGCCTGCTGGTGTGCCAGCAGTGCAGAGATGGTTCTGCATTCTCCAGAAGGGCAGCCAGGCAAGCAGCAGTGCTGCTGCCCCTGGCGTGAGCGTGCAGCAGCAGGGCTGGCTGGTGGAAAGGACAGCCTTCCCCGCTCCTCCAGCAGCGTGCCCCAGCCGCTGTGTTGGGGTTAGGGAGAGCTGGAAAGAGGTCAGGTGTGTCATGCTCTGCGGTTGCAAATAAAGGTACTAATTAATGTTTGGGATATGTACAAGATCCTGAATTTAGCAGAAGGCACACTCACACTAGAACAGTAAAGTCTTTGCCCTGGCAGACAGACTGTAAAGAAAAGCAATAGTGTGCCTGTTGGTGAAGTCCTTAGTGGACATTTTGTTGGCCTCACCCTCAATATACTTTTGTAGCACCATGCCACCCTTTGCACAGCAGAGAAGCCCTGCCCTTGCACAAGCTGAAAGGACAATACTGAGCATTTGTGGAGGATGCTGAGAGGCTTTCTAACTTACCTGGACATAGTGACAGCATGGGGGGCTGGCAGTAGAAAAGAGAAATACACGAAAGGCTCTGAAGCTTGCCTGGCACTGCCTTGCACACAGCTGTGGTGTCCTGACAGCCTCATGTGGGTGCAGCCATGGCTCAGGGATGGAGCAGAGGGCACTCGGGGTGCACAGGGACCTGGGACCTTCTGCAAATAGGGCAGTATTATTCCCATCACACCGAGCCTTTGCTTGCCTTGTTTTGTGTCCTCACTTGATATAAACCTTTTGCAGCCTCTTTCCAAAATCCACTGAAAAGATATTCTTAGAAACAAGGAAACTTGGGGCCCTTTAAGGAATGTGCAGTGCCAAGCTGGCCAAGCCTGAGAGCCTTGGGGTGGCTGGCAGCAACCAGGGATCCTGGGCAAGCCTTGGTAGGAGGGCCAGTGGTATGGGGCAGCCGGCCCTCTTTACTGGGCCTGGCTTTGGCCCTGCATGGCTGACCACTGCTCGGCTCCATGTCACCCACAGCCTTTGGTCCAGAGGGCACAGCAGCGTGCCTGGGTCCCTGGGCCATCCCCAGAATTGCCACCTGCTTGCACAATGCCTCCAAAATCTGTTTGCTCCACTGTCCCACTGAGCAATGTTTCACAGCCACAAGCCTGACTGCAGTGCACACACAGTGATGCAGTGCACACACAGTGATGCAGTGCACACACGGTGATGCAGTGATGCTCTGGATAAATTTCAAAGGGGAGAGGAAGGGATTTGGGACATTTTGAAAAAATTACTTTCTTTTTGCAAAATTAGATGGTCTCAGTGAAATCTAGCCAACAAGTGTATCTCTTCTGGAAATATCAGGTTACACTCTGGGTTCTGGTGGATGCTTTTTGAAGTGTAAATTTCTGAAATTCAAGCTATGGGACGTGTTGTTTACAAACAAGGCCAAGGAAATCACAAAGCAACATAAAACAGATGGGATATACAGTTACCTTCACGAAAGCAAGTTTATCAATGAGAAGAGAAAAATTTGTACCCTGACAATGCTAATACAAGCCCAAAATGGTTGTGAAACATTTTCTACGCATATCTGGCTCAAATACTACACCTGTATATGTGCTTTACTGTTGATATACTCAGCCATCACATCGCAGACACCCATGTGAAGAGAAAGTTCCTCAGGAAAAGTAGCCAGGGCTGAAATAACAACATCAAGGAAGAGAAACTGGCAGCTCTCCATAAAGCTTGCTTCAGCTTACCACTTGTTTCAAGACGCTGTCCTGATGACTGATCACAGGAATGCTGAGGACGCATGATCCAAACGGAGCCGCCACAGACTCTTTGGCCAAAGGATGGAAAAAATAACCGAGCTACCAGTCCGGCTTTGCTCTAATATGTATTTATGCTCAGCTTTGGGGAAGGGAGTCAGCTAAGTAATTGCAGACCTTGTTTATGCATTGTCCTGTTCATGTGACTGCCTGGATCCAGCCTTTTTGCTCCTGAACCACTGTGCTCTCACTGCTGTGGCTGCTGCCGAGATGTGTGCCTGCTTGTGCAAGAGGCTGCTCCTGCTGCTGCTGCTGTTGCTGGAGAGAGAGCCTTGGCTGGGCTGCCTTCGGGGCAGCTCCCCTTGGGCAATGGAGCAGTTCTGCACTCCCCAGCAGCTTGCATGCTCAGAGAAGTCAGCCTGAATGTGGAAACATGCACCTACTTGTCCCACAGAAAATCCCGACAGGAAAATGGAGGGAGCCTACTCCAGAGTATCGCTTTCCACATCCCACATTTTTTCACCTCTGACCCAAAGATGGGCCAGCAATGACACAACAGAGAGACAGAAAATCCAGTTCAACATTACGCCAGATGTCTTTCCTTTGCCCCTCCCCTTCTTCAAACTTAAGGCTTTCAAAGGATTAGCTTTATGTCTGTGCACCACTTTAATGGCAATTAGAAAAGTTTTTAAGTGTTTGAGGAGAATGCATATCACAAATAGGTTTCTAGTGGCAAGCTGAACAGAGTTCATCACTTTTAAGATGCAATCCTTTATTAAATTACATGCCTCCCAGCCTCAGCAGAGCGACATTACTGATATCCCTGCAAAGGTTCAAGCTGTATAAGTAGGACACAGAGAGCATAGGCCAGAACTGCAAAGAGATCTGTTTTCTTGATCCTCCTGCCAGCAGGGATTTTCTCACATGCCTGATAGCATGTAAGCACTGCCACATCATACTTCTCTGTGTGTCATTCTCACTCACAGGTCTATGAGCAGGGACAGATAAAAAGACCCCAAGCAGCGCTCTAGAACTGAAGATCAAAGCTGCAGAGCTTCCAGCATGACACGCTACTCTAGAAACCCGAAAGATTTTTTGATAACAAGGAAATAGGGTCATATTTGGAAATGTGGGAAAGATGGATTACAGGAGGATATAACCTGAAATTCTATAACTTATCGTAAAGAAAAAGGCAAATTAATCCATAGACAGACAGTAGCAGTGAGCAAAATTCAGTGACCTGCCACTTAAGAAAAACATTAAATGCATGATTTTCCTGTGGTTTTGTTCTCCCCTACAGATATCTTCTTCACCGAGATGGGCAGCTTGCATTTTACCCTCAGTAAAGCATATTGCAAGCTTAGCTGTGCCCTGTTTATGAATTGAACATATCTTCTGGCTACATCTTAGTAATTCACAAGTATTTAGTAAATGGTTTGTATGACCAAGCCCTAGCCTTTAATTGACTCACAGATTATTTACATCAACAATTTACTATAGCAAACACTCACCTTAGACGTGTGGGCTGTCTTTTTTCTGTGATTACATGATTGCCAATTTTTGAAGAAGAGGAATACAGCCACAGAAAGTGATCTAGCAACTGACCAAGGAATCACTGGCTCAGGGAGAACACTGCAAGAAACTTCTGCATCTGGCTGACATTTGACAACTACAGACATTTTTTTGAACTATGTCAAAATACTAAGTTTGTGAGTTTATTCACAAAAAAACAAAAAAAAACCCCAAAAACAAACAAACAAACAACAAAAAAACAAAACCCAAAAAACCCTGTACAAATCACTTTTTGTATGCTTTGCTGCTGAAAAAATCAACAATCAGAGCTAATTTGCTACCTATAAATAAGTGCAGATCAGTGCAATTGTGTCTAGTGTTGTAATGAGCCAAATAAAAACTGGTGTAATGGACCAGTGTGGCTCAAGAAAGGCAATGTGTGTTTTCCTGCAGAAGACAATACACAAAGCAGCTTTTTGAGCACATTTTGGGAACCCCAGACTATAGCATCACTATAGCATGAACATCACTGCACTGTCTGGGACTGACAGCATCCATGGAAATTTGAAACTATTTAAGAGTAAGGCATGCCAGAGGAGAAAAAGAAAGAAGGGTAGAGTATGAGCTTTGCAAAAGCTCCATGTCTGCATTTGCAGGGGCTCTGCCAAGTGAAGTAGGTCCTGGAGCCAGACAAGCGTTGGCAGGAGCCAGCATCAGGGGACAATATCAAGGAAGGGAGGAGCAAGCACCGATCAAAACAGAGTAGAGTGCATATGGGTTTCATGTGAGGCCAAGACAAGATGTCTTTAACCAGGCAGGAATGCTTAGGGCACAAAAGACTTTTAATGGGTTTTGCACATGCAGACCCACACACTGGCTGCAGCAGGAGACAAGAACAGTGTGGAATGCTCTCTGTACATCTGCAGACCAGCCACTGCTCTTCCCCAGAAATGCTCCCCGTGGGTAGGAGTAGCATAAGCCAAGGGAAGTGTATCCTTTATGAGGACACACCTGAAATAAATTTTCAAGTGCTTGGCCAACTCCTTCTATTAGGAAGCTCTGTTACCTGATCCTCAATGGCACTGGGAGCTGATTTGTGTTTCTCTGGTCTTTAATGTGTCTTTACAAGCCATTTGGGAAC
>VWZT01012773.1:3569-20706 GCA_013397055.1 Pachycephala philippinensis | reverse complement strand
ATGAAAGGGTGAATTAAGTCACAGCAGCTCCAGGAGATTGGTAAAGGAGGATGTGACCTAACAAGGCTTTCCTCCTCTGTCCATTCTGAGTAGTGATCAAGCAGCTGAATTTCCCTTGAGTATCAAGGTCCAGAAATAATATGGCCTGAGAGCACCTGCAGAATAGGAAGGCTAATGGGTAATTTATGGGTAAAAAGATGGGGTAAAATTTAGATTGAAAAGTTTACTGGAAGCCATCCAGTCCACCATCCTTCTCAAAGCAGGGTTAATAAACTGTGAATTGAGACCAGGAGCATTTTTTGTCAAGCTCTGAATATCTCCAGGGATGGGGACACCCAGCCTCCCCAGTGTTCAACGCCCACCAGGAAAAAGCTATTTTCCTTTATATCTTGTTCCAATTTCCCATGCTGAAATTTGTGGCAGTTTGCCTCTCATCCTCCTGCTGTGCAAGGCCCAGCAGAGTTTGGCTCCCAAATTCACGACAACCACCCATTAGGGAGTTGACAGCAGCAACTGATCAAGCACTCCAGTCCCCTCATTGCCTGGACTCGCTCCAAGTTATCGGTATCTTTCATGTGCAGGACGCAGGACTCCAGCTGCAGCCTCACCAGTGCTGAGAAGAGAGGAAAAACCACATCCCTCAAAGCAGGCCAGGGTGCAATTTGCTTGCTGGATGGCCCGCTTAATGTGCTGGCCAGCAGGACCCTCACCACCTTTTCTGCACAGACACTGCTCTGGACTATCAGCCCCCAGCTCACGCTGTTGCATGGGGTCATACCATCCTAAATGACAGATTTTACATTTGTTGTCATCAGGGGGGTGCCATGAGCTCCAGATTGCTGAGGTGACCCTGCGTGGCAGTACTGGTGTCCTCAGTAAAGACCACTCCTCAACAGTGTGTGCTCAGACGCAGGGTGTTCTCATCCCAGCATGCTGCACCTCACCAAGATTGTCCAAAGCTTTGGATGATGGAAATGAGACCCACCACACTTTTCCCATGGGCTTCATATGTCCCTTCAACACGCAGTAACTGTGAACCAGCCCTTCCTCCAAAGGAAAAGGACAGGGGAGTTTTTTGCACAAAAATGCTACTTTTCTCACAAGAAATGCTTGATGGAGTCTTTTCCTAAGCAGTGGGGGCAGGAGGGCAGAGGGGGAGCAGGGACATGCCTCAGGTGAACATTTTCCAACCCACTGCTGGTAAGTTCACAATGCTTTCAGCTTTCATTGTAAGTACGTTTTCTTATTTATGCATTTTTACAAGTAAAAAATTCCTACAAAATATTTGTTGTCAGTTTTAGACATTTACTTCATACTCCCTGAGGATTTTTGCTATACAGAGAATTAAAATAATCCTTTTCAAGAACTCATCCTTAGTAAAATGCATATTATCTGTCCATTGCTCTTCTTTCCTTTGAGGTACAGCATCCCTAGTGCAGAAGTTGTTTTCTGCTGGCTGATTTCCTTCAGTGTTGCACAGTTAGGTTTATAATTTCTCTCTTTTTTTTAGCAATTAGTTTCTCTTTAGCAGTACCCTCATAATTTCAATATATTTTTACAGTGAAATTTTAAAGTAAAATAATAGAAACTATAGGCCTGCAATATTTGAGAAAAGTGTTCTGGATCTCAATCTGGCTTTCTTTCTGAGGTAAAATAATACATTGGCAAAACTAATTTCTAAACATACCCAATAGCAACATTTTCCCCTCAAAAACTAGTTTAAAAGCTTAAGATGACATGAATCTCACTGTGTCAAAAGACAGAACACAAAGAAGTTACTTTCCTCATTTCTCCTTTCTTAAGATGAAATAATAAACCAGGCCCATAGTAAAAATAGCTATGGACCCACTACTCTTCTTTAGGTCAAGATCTTTAATTCCTTATCACAGAGTGTAGTTACAGAAGGATATCAGAATCTGCAAGCATGCTTTTGCTCTGAAATACTGCCTCCAGTTTAGCTGACAGAAGGCTTCAAAAACAGAGGTGAAAAAATTATCATGAGCTCCAGACCCTGACCTGCAGGCATCATCCACTGAGCAGTCGATCTTTTAAGAAAGGTCACTTTGTCTTTGCCTTCAGCTTACCCTAAAGAGAATATGGCTGGTGGTTTTGGCTCACAGAACTCCTTTTCTGCAGAAAGATTGTAGTGACCCAGGGTTTTGTTTAGGATTCTCAAAAAGTCGAAGTCAACATGGACAGAGTTCTCTTCACAGCATCCAACCTCTTAGGGCAAGCTATATACAAATGTCATCCAATACAGTTTCCTTCCAAGGCACTAGAGAAAGGTATATCCAATCGTTCACAGGAAAAAAATAAATACAGCAATATCCTTAGGAAAACACAGTGGTGGAATTAAAATTATCTTCATTTTACTGAGACTTGCCAGGACATTGTCCCCTTGCCAGGTCCACCAAAACCTTTGGAGAAAAAAGTCCTTTCATTGTAGGTAAAATATCCCTCTACCCACAGCTAGTAAGTAACACAAGGGTCAGATTCTGGGCAGGCGTATAATAACAACAATAACAATAACAAAACAACAACAACAACCAATTCTGCTAACTTTTGACCACGCTCCAGTTTAAAGAGTTCTAAACAGAGGAGCATCACCTCACAAGCACGTGGCTTATCCTGGCTGCTGGTCTCCACCCTTGGCATCCATTGCAATTCTAGACTAGACTAGTTCTAGATGAGTGTTCCTGTACATGTAAAATGATAAAACTACCAAAATAACATTGCCTCTTTTGTATGATTTGGGTGGGAGGAGAAAAACCATAATGTTTATTCAGCTTTATTTGACATAATTTTGTGAGCTCTTGGCTCCTCAGCTTGGCATTGCTGAATACTCAGGGGTTCCCTGCTTACTTACCAACTCACCAACTCTGCTCATCTTCAGCCCTCAGATGTCTCAGTGCATGCAGCACATGGAGCAGGTCTGTCCTACACTTTTTTTCTGTGAAGGGTAAACTGTCCCTAAATTTATAGATATATAGCTTCCCAAACTTCATGGCTGTTTTCTCTTGCAGGGGGTCACATTTATCAAAGACCTTGCAGGCTCTTTGAAGAAAATAGTGAATTGCAATCACATACATAATAGTTACATTTCAGTTTTATGTTTCTTCCCTGTTTCATTTTTAATTTTGACTGCATTACTGCCATGCCAGGAAAACATGCCTTTGTCTTTTTAAGCCTGCATGACTGTGAGTGTGGGTGAGTGTGCATAGTTGGAGCGACAACCCACATGCTTACAAGATAGACAGACTTGTTGGCTAATCATCCTGGCTGGGGAGAAATAGAGAGAGAGAGAGAGAGAGAGAGAGAGAGAGAGAGAGGGAGAGAACAGCAGCTGAGGTAACTGTGCAGGAATGCAGAGTACCCAGCACTCATGCCATGCTGAGTTTCAGTCCCCCACACATGCTCAAAAAACTAAAACTGCGTATTACCATTGTCATCAAGGTAGAAAAGGTAGACCATAAGTCTTGGAAGAGCAGTATTCCCTCTCCTACAGGTTTCAGCTGTAGAATCTGAAACCCGCTTCCCTGCTTCCTCTTTCATGCACTGCGTAGAAAAATCAGTAGGTGCCATTGATGGTGGGTTTTCTTGTCTTGCTGTGTTTTTTGAAGGGAGCTGCACACAATGCCTCCATAAAGGAACCTAATATTTCAATATGAAGACCTAGGTGCCACCTCTAATTAAAAGTACATACCACAAGTAAACATAGAAACATTTTCCAGGAGGAGGAGAAGCTAAGCAAAGCTGAAGACAGTTAAACCATATGGGAAATGTTTTTATCCTACCCAACAAAGAGGGACATATCTCAGCTACACCATGCCCACATCTTCCAAAAGGGTATCCAGAATAGGTACTGTGTGTTTCAGATCCTGCAGCAACATGAGCTACAGTGGTATGATGCTTATAAAGTCTCGAGGTCACAGTTCTCATTATCATGCAAATAACCAGGGAAAGTCAAGGGTGGGATCAATCCCAAAGGACTCCAAAGCATCCATGCAGTCTCTCAAGGGAGACAGTCACAAAGTGACAAATTTAGCTCTCATCTCATCACATTGAATTGGAAATTGGACAGAGCTACCACCACAGCAGTTTGGCCCAATGTTTACACTTCCCTAGTAAAGTTAAACACAATATCCCTCTTTTTCCAGCAGCAGCACAATCTCTGTGAATTATGTAAGGGTGGCAGTGCAAAACTGCTTTCAGTGGCTTCTCTTTCTCTCTGACTTTCTAATCTCTAACAATATCCTACTGTATAAATACATTCATAACCAGAGGCCTCATGGTTCCCTTATCTTCTGCAAAATTTAATATTTCTCCAGTGTTATTGCATGTTCCTGATAATGACCAACACCATATACAGAGGAGAGGTTCTCCTAATCCGTGTTGGGTTTTCTGGTTCTCTCAGGGGGACGCAAAATTCAGTGGTTTCAAATGTCCAGACCTGTTCTGCTTATGCCTGAAAAAAATGATGGTCAAAAAATGAAACCTTCCTAGAGAAAGGGCAAGAGTTTTTCTGTTCGAGGGAATTTGTGACAACAACAGACTGACAGTCCTCACAAAAAGGGCCAGCTTAGAGTTAGCTCTTGTGTAGTTTCATTCACATCTCTCTTCAAGCCACACAGCAATGACTAATATGACTAGTGCTCCTGTATATGTAAAGTGATAGGGCCCAAAATAACATTGCTTCTGTTGTATGATTTGGGTGAAAGGAAAAAACTCATCAGGTTTACTCAGCTTTATTTGACATAATTTTGTCAGCTGTTCCTAAGCTTGGGATTCCTGAATGTTCAGGGTTCCCTGCTTACTTACACCACCAAGGGTCTATGAAATAATACTGTCTTAGCCAAACACGTAAAGACAAAAATGTTTCTTGAAAACTGATAGAGATGGCATTTTGCTGCAAGTAAAACCTATTTCTTTTGGTTTCAGACAACAGCTGTCTTCTTGCATCTTTGCTCAGGTCTACAGGCTGAGTTCAGAATTCAGGAAACAAGTTGCAGCCTTTGCCTTTAAAGTCTCCTCTGACCTCTGTCCCACCACTATCAGAGAACTTAATGTCTGTCTGGATACAGCCGTATATTTTGAGATGGGTCAGTAGGCAAAGGAGGCTGACAGCAGCTGGATCACCTTGCCAAAGTGACTTTTAGGTAGTATAAGGCCTGCATCCCTGGGCTTTTATAAGGTAGCACAAGCCTCTAGCTGGTAAAATTAGATGACACTGGAAAACACCTGGACTGGAACTTGGACCTCAAGAATTGACGTTTCATATTTTTGTTAAACTTCCAAGCTCAAGATATTTATACCTCTTCTTTGAACACACCTACATCCTCATCTTACATGCATCCAAGCATCCAGCTTTTCACGGAGAGCAGTCCCTGCCCAACCACACCAAAAACAACCTTTTTCTGACACACATAGAATTTCACTTCCCATGTCTCTAAAGGGCTTCTGGTTATAGCTTTTTTCTTTCATTTCTCCAAATAAAGTTTATTTGTCTCTCTTCCTGTAGTTTAAGTTAAAGTGTGTCTGCATTAATCAGATAGCACTTAACCTTATTACTCAACTTTGGCATTAATAAGGTGGTTATGGTTGCCCTTTTTCTTTCATCAGTGGTAATAACAGGCATTAAATAATTACCAAAATACTACTATCAAAAGCATACATTGAACAGCAATATTTCTTCCCTTAGTAGGCAGTATAGCCCTGCTTGAGTTCTAAAATATGACTTAATCAGAATAAAAGGCCTTTCTTCCGGACAAAATTAATAGTGAAGGCTTGCAAAACTCTTTTGGGAAAGGCATACTCATTGACATGACTGCTGGACTCTTGCAATGATACCTCTGCCTCTAAGAGCAAACAGAATATGCAGCTTCCCCTTTCACTCCACTGAGGAAGAAAGAATCTACAGAAGCACACTGCAGGGAGCTGAGCAATCTCCTTCTCAAATATCTTTATACACTCCACCTGAGAACTCTATTTTTCTCTATTTCTGGGACCTTTTTATTATGATTTTGACCACACACTTGCTAGGTATCTATCTCCATTACCTGAATTTTAAGCATTCAGCCTCTAAATAAGTTATGTTTAAAACATATATTGTTATTACAGTGCTAGACACAGAAGTTCCCAGGACTGCAAGTTTCTTAGGATCTTCACATTTGGGAAGGATCCCTATGGGCTTGCCCTTTTCTGATATCCTTCTCTAGACATGTGCTCTTTGTCACTGACAGAAAAAAAATATTAGGCAGGATGGATCCTTGTTTTGAACCTGTATGGTTATGTATTTTGCTGAACTTTGTCCAAAAATCAAGCTATATTGCTCACTGTTCACATATGAATGTGAATGCTGGGAAGGTGTTTATGAATGATCAGGTATTGCTACAACATTATCTGCAAGAAAGAAAACACTGGTAACGTCTAAACGAAACCACGAAAGTCAGTAGTGGCAAAGATACATTATCTAATCCATCCTGCCAATGTCCCCTATGACTTTTTTTAGGGATTTTTCTGGCTAACTTTTAAAATTTGTTGCAATGCAGCATAGCAGAGTCCATCATTGGTACATGTCATCTGATTGGTATCTTACAAAAATAATAAATACAAAGAACTGTTACAAATAAAAATACACCCCAAACAACTGTAAGTAATTCGAAGGACAATTAATCTTTCAGGAACAGGTCACATCTCAAAATTAAAATTAACATTATAATTTTTCTCTTTTGTTTTAATGATTTTTTTTAATAACAGTTTAGGCACCAATAACTGCATCAAAGAGGGACATTAGATAAGAAAAACATATATTCTTATATATTGCCTGTGCTTTCTAACTGTGTAAAGTCAACCTCTGCTGCTTGGAAGCAGAAAGTCAGTAAGGAGTGCAAAAAAGGAGAAGGGCTGGTATTAAGGCACTTCTAGCAGGGATGATTATTACAGGCAATTAGGCTACATAATTGCCCCAGGGGAGGAAATCATCTGCTGCTAAGAAACAAAGAAACCTTAGTTTCTAGTAGCAGCCCCTACCAGCTGATATGCTGTGGCTGTGAAAGGCTTTATGTAAGTATGTTTGGTAACCTCAGTTGTGGGTTATATTCAGTTTTCATTTCAGTAAACCATATGCCTGTGGCAGATTAGAATGTTACTGCAGAAGCTGAATCAGGTGGCTGCTTTCTTCTGCACTTATCATTAATGGAAATTTTATCTTCAGCTTGTGGAAGGAACTGCTGCTTCTGAAGTTTCCCACTAGTCTTCTGATATTCTTCATAGCTTCAGGGAGTAATGGGGAACTTGTCCATGTTACACTTTTAGCAGACAAGCAGTTGGCTCAGTGTAGATAAATCAGCTGGGCGATGGGGAGCTGTGTGAGCCTGGGGTAGGGAGGAAGCCCATTCCCTTCCCATGGGGCAGGAGAGTGGGTGGACTGGGTGGTTTGGCCGCCTCGGGATCCCTGGGGCCAGAACACCCCTGAGGCCACTACACCTTTGGCTTTTCAGACAGCGACAGCAGTGACATATTTCCTACCCTATCCTGCTTTAACTTCAGCCCCTGCCAAAGAGGCACTGCAGAAACCTCAAGAGGACAACCAAATCTTACAGGCAGGCCCCTAGAAAGCCTGGAGCAACCTGCTCCTGGACAGGGAAGTTGCAGAGATGTGTCTGAAGCTATGGGCTCTGCAGAGGCAGCAATACAGGATGTGGGCCTAATGGGGAGAAATGCAGGTTTGGGAGGTGGGGAACCAGTTCTTGCAAAATGTCCTCAACCAGCCGAGGCTTGCACAGTAACGTCAGCACTTCTGGGAGCAGAGCATGCTCCAGCATCTTCTCCGCAGGGTCCTCCTGGATCTGGCCTGCATGGGTTTATTATCATAATTAACACTGCTATTTGCTTCAAATGACACACCACAGTAAGTTATTAGTAATTCAGGTGAAGGTACAGCAGGGCCAGTCAAATATTTACCTCGTAAACAAAGCATCATGTTATTCTTCAGATCCATGCGGATGCCCACATGTAACTTGCGTGATACAGCAGGGCTGTTACAATGTCCACAAGCTCTGTGCCTGTTTTCTCCTGGATGTCTATCTTAAAGGCTGATTGTGCATGCTGCCAGATTCTGTTTCTGCAGCTGAATCATTCAGAAATCCTTTCTCCAAAGATGATTTTCTGAAGTCCATAGTAAGTTATGAGCACATGCAGCAGGCTTGGCACCAGACAGGACACTGAGGTGCTCTCATCTATCTGGACAACTCTTATAGATCTTCTAGGACTTAGTTATTTTCAAGAGTTCTGGTCCAGCTGGTTCAAATATTCATAAAGTATTCAGTCCTGCAATCATAGGCATAGGACGTGTCCTTTTTCCACCAAACTACAGTGATCATTTCCACACCTGATGCCTCCCACTCAGCCATCTATCTACAGTTTCTTCCCTAAAAGGCAGTTCCTACTGCTTCCACATTCAGGCTAGGCAGAGCACCACTAAGCTCCTCTGGCAAACCAGGTACAGAGCAACATGTATTTCTTGGTGGTTAGATATGGAATAATTAAGATGCCAAAACTTTATAATACCATTGCTTTGAAAAGCACCATGCCAAGTTAGTTTTACCTACTTGGTAAGCTATTCTTGCACAACTCCTTCCTTTCTTGCTTGAATAAATTCAGTGCTACCTCATTGGCTCCTGCACCTCAGATGCCAAACCATGAGCTCTTGACACCAATGAACTGACAACTATTGAAAACGCAACACAAGACAAATGGTTATTTGAAAATGCAGTCTAGAAGCACGTGTAGAGGAGGTACAAGGGTTGAGAAACCCTTCGCATAGTTTTCCAAGAGTTGCTATTGTTTTTCCACTAAGTGACCTGCCCCATGGGAACTGTGGAATGCAGGCAGACCTTCATAGCACAGTATCGAGTTTGTTGGTTTGCTTCTTGTACTTAAACAGGCAGGCTTGCTGAAAGAGGCAAACCAGGGAATTCCATTCTGCAGCAGTGTTCTAGTGGTAAATTTTCTTCTGACAAAAGGTGGAGCAGAGCACACAGAGACAAAATAAAAATCTATTTATATAGTGTCAGGTTTGAATCATTCTGCATCTCCTTCCTATGTGTATATGAATAATGAGTATGGGTGAGAAGCTATTTTGCATACACACTACAAGGTTGTGTGTACTATGTTTAGTTAAATGCAGTGTTTCTCTTCTGGAAATATGTCTGAATTATTTTACAAGTACAACTACCATGATTCAGTACTAGCGTTATTTATCTATTTTTATTATTTAGCCACCCAGCTCCTCCAGTGCTTCTCAGGGCTTTGCTCTAAATTAGGAATTATTTTACATATTATATATATCTTGAGGAGAAGAAAAACATTATAACATTCAAGATGTACCTTAGCATGGGGATAAAAACACAACATACTTCCCAATTAAACAATATTTTCACATGTGTTACAGGCCATGGAGAATGATTTAAAGCTGATTTAGATGTTATAAAAGCAAACAAGCAGCACTTTTAAAAAGTTATTTAAATCAAGAAACCAGATTCAGAAATGGAAAACATCTCTTTCCAGAGAGCCATGCAGTCTACTTTTGCTGTAAATTAGACTTGATAGCCAGAGGGTTGGAGAGACCTGGAACAATTTTTGTCATCACATTTAATACGCAGAAAGCATGCTTCTATTACCCCTGCCCCCATAACACAATCAAAAGCACCTGTTTCTACACTTGTACAATACAGTCTGACTTCGTGACGCAGTGACCTATGCAAGGCTGAGCTTGGCATCAGTTGGAGTGAATGACTCCCATCCCAGACAAGATAGGCAGCATACAACCCTTCTATCATTCCTCTGCAGGAGGGGCAGCTTCCAAACAACATATTCATTTAGTACAAACCATGCAGTGCTTCTTACTGCTTTCTTCATCATTAATTTGTTTGAAGGACTTTATAGCACTACAGAAACAGAGCAGAATGTGAGCATTTGTATAAGTGAAAAGTGCAACTGATACTTCAGAAAAATGAAGTGCTTTACCATCCTTCCATTTTAAACCACATCCAGCTTCATTCCTCACGTACCATAAACATGCCTTCAACAGCACAGAAGCACCTACTGACATCATGCATTTTTTTGTTGCATTAACTCTTTTATCTGGAAAAATAGCTTGGAGTAAGCAGTTTGCTTTTAACATATGCAGACATAAAGCACAAAAATGTTATACAAGACCAAAGACAAGACCAATTGTGGCACTAGTGAAAGATCTCATAGTCTCTCACTTGGTAGCTACAATCTCCTACCATGCAATAAGATGCATCACCTTGCACTTACTAGGTTTTAAAAATTGCTTGTGACATTGCTACAGCTTAATTTGGGGATTCAGATATCAGTGTAATGTTTTCTCTTGGAGTACAGTCCTTTTCATCCTTATGTCATCCAGAAGTCATTTGCAAGTATTTTGTACCATTGCACCTGTGTAGAAAGTCCAGCTGCACAATGAGTGGCAATTGGAGTGGATAGGTTGCACACTGGGGACAGCCCCTGCTTTGGCCAGCACAGGACTCGTACAGTGGCTGTCTGTCCCATGGGGTGGCATAGCAGCGGGGCGGGATCACCACGCATGGCTCATGAAGCCACCTGCTCCTCAGGCACAAAGGCATCAGGCCAGGCAAAGCTGTCCTGACGCTGCCAGTTGGGCAGTGCTGGCCTATTACAAAAACTACCTTTGGCAACCACTTCTAGAAATAGTCCCATTCATCGTTCTTGCCTCAGAAACAATTAAATTCAGCAAGCTGCTGCCAAAGCAGATTTTTAACCCTGTTAATTCAAGAGCATGCAATTGTTTAAAACAAATTGGTATGTGTATTACACTAAAATCACTTCTTTTGTGAAAAGTAGGCCAACGTACTTCCCTTCTTTGACTGCCAAGACTTGCCTATTTACTCTTAATCAGCAAATAATTGTACTGTATGTACCTCAAGTGCGGTCCCGTGAACTGAATGCGCAATGGCAGCTGGAAAGCATTAGACAGTCCCTTAGAGTATGTCTTCTGGCTTGGTTGCTTCCAAGAGAAATCCTGTTTGCATGGTCCAGCTCTGTTCGGCTGTGTGAACCAAAGCAGGCTAGCAGGAGAAGATCCACAGATTCATTCCAGCCACTTGACCCGTCCAAGCTAAAACACTTAATGCAGCTGTGCCCTTACAGTACACATTCTTAAGCAGAGGAGCAAAGCCTCAATCTGGTAAGCAAGTGTATGGCTATACAGTTAAATTATTTGATTGACTGGAGAGTTTTAACTCTGGGCTCACAGTTGAGCATATCGGTATTTGAATGCCCTTAGTACATGTCTTGTTTCTGAAATACAGATTTGAAACTCTGAGCCTTAGCTACTTATGCATTTAAACAGAAGTAACTAAGCACCATTGCTTCGTGCTGGCTTCACTAGGATGTGAAAGCTCAATTGCTACAGCTTAGGTACCCCCGAAAAGGGAATAGGAAGCAAAACTCAAATTCACCCCTCTGAAAATTCTTAGCTTCAGGGTCCAGTGGGACAGAAACGCCTTGTGATATTAAATTCATGTTACATGTTCTTTGTTAAATCTTGTCACTATTCGGCAGTGGGTTATAATACATGGGACTTCCTACCAGGGTAGTAACAGCTTTCCTCAAGAAAATAATTTTTTTTCAAAAAGGTAGATTTTTTCTTGCCAGTTGTAGCACACAGGCAGTATAGAAACAGTAGCTAAACCTTGTATTATTTTCTACAGCTATGTCTCCAATCCAGGGGAAAAAAGCAAGCAACCAACAAACCAAACCAATTTTAAAAAAATTATTTGCACAAACTAATTTTGAATCAGCAGTGTGTATTGATACTAATATTGCAACATCATGATTTCAAAGTAAAGTCAGCTCTACAGAGAGGATTATACACACAGAAGGAAATAACTCCGTCTTATTCTCAGGCAAAAAAAGAATATAATCATGGCAAAATAATCATATGCCAGTGCAGCAGAAGCTTGGAGGAGGTATTATAGCCACTCTAACTGTGATGTATGGGATCTGATCATACTTTTAAAGATACCTATCCATTCAAATCAATATTTCACATACACTCCTATAGTCAGAATCTTACTGCAGAACAATGCAGAGTAACACAAGTATTGACTAATTCAATATGAAATAACTATACAAGAAGTATTAACTCAGCTTTTTCAATATCATATTGTCACATGTTCAAACTTTACTGGGTAAATCATAGCTTCCATGATAAAATGGATAAGGAAAGAGCAGGAATGAAAAGCAGTTTTCATAAAAACCTGTAGAAAGAATGGCCCTGGTGAGGTGCATGTACTGTCTGTACAGCTCCATCCCTCTGCGAGCCTTGGATTCTGCCACTGCTGCTCTGCAGTGAATGAAGTCCTGTGGATGCATAGTCATGAGCCCAGCTGTCCACAATGTGTGTCCCTACAAGGAATACAATGGTCACACATCCTTCTCCACACATCTCCCTTGCACACACATGTGATGGCATTTGCTTCCACTTGTAAGATACTGTCTGCATACTTGTCGTGTTTTAACACGGGCACACGCTGCTCTTTCCTCCTGATGTCAGGGGATCTGAGAGCTGGCATAAATAGATTTGTTGACATGAGCCAGGTCTCCCTTATGTGTCAGACAGAGGTGCTATGGCACATTTCTGACACTAGCAATTTTGCAAAGATCTTCTCCTTACAGAACATACATTAATTCCAACGGCCTCCACCTATGACTAAAACTCCACCAGTCTGCAGAAGTCTAAGCTCCTTCCCTGAGCATCCAGACCTATAAACACTGTTTATATCATCTAGCATATGCACAGATTTTTATGCAAACTTTATTCTGTGCAGTAGTTTGCCTTCCTCTTCATAATATACCTTTTATTATTTTTCTTTTTGTATTTTCTACTCCACAGCAAAGAGGAAGCGCTGTTTACAATAACTGTGTGCCAGTATTCATACATATGTCCTGATAAGATGATAATGCAGTTCATATAGCACGTACTAAAACTGTCGGTGATCTGAAGAGATGACTATCTATAACCACAAAGAGAGAAAGGTAAAGCGATGTACAGAAGTATAACAGGAAGCAAACAGCATTAAGAAAAGGAAACCACATCTGAAGGGAAATTCCTGTCAGTTGTTACTATTAGGCGGTGAAATAGATACACAGAAAAATGCAAAGTTATTGCTAAAAAAATTTGAAATTAAACTTTATGCATCACTTCATAAAAAAAGGTACCTAGAAATATAATCAGAACAATACCAAAGCTGACGCTTACAATATTGAAATACACAGTTTTTATCACCTAGTAGCACACAAGTGAAGAGTTTGATGGAAAGCAAAGCCGGAAGCACCACCACTCTGACTCCACTCCACGTCCTGCACCTTCTGCCATGTCCCTCAGCTGGTCATGCCCTGAAGAATCACCTTTATTATTAACATCTATTAATTTCAGTCTCCTCCTCAGAGCCCCTGACACGGCCACCAGGGGACAGGACAAGGCAGCCTGAGCACACTACGCAACACAGCTGGGAGGTGGGCACCTTGGCAAAGCTCCCAGTGGTTCTGGAGGCCCAGAGTGCCTCTCTCCTGGNNTCACAGACACAAGAGACTAGTGTCCCAACCTCCAGATCCCCCAGGTACTCGACAAAACATCCCAGACATCTGGTGAGCCAACCATCTCCCGACCAGCTGTCCCCACTACAGTCAATAATACCCAAGTCTACTCTCTATCTTTAACAAATGTGTAGTTGCTCTTCGCACAGTTACATATCCGAGCATGTAAAGATGTAGATACCAGCTGCTGAATTTTTGCTACATTAAGTAGCGTTGATCATTACAGATACTTGCAGCAGCACATAACTTGCACATCAGAGCTGCCTTTGGTTGCAGAGCTGTATTAATAACATTTGCAGGCTAACTCAGCTTCATACAATTTGCATTATGGTGTATTTGCACTGATCTCGAAAGGATTTCAGGAGAATTGTACAGGTCAGTAAAATAAGAAATTGTGTACCTCTCGTGGGCCACAGCTTACAGTTTCACAAAGCTGAAGGAGATCATCCTCCCATCTTCTATGAGACTAGAGAAAACATCTTCACAAGGGTATTTTGATGTTGCCCCACTAATTTCATTGTTTTTTGCATAGGATACTCCTTCCATAAAAGCTGGAAAGTTAAACTTCCTACCAGGTACCACTATCTATGCCTACTGTCTCAGTCAGCAGAGCAGTTACTCTGCTGTTATTTAATGATCTATGTGATTGTATACATGCGTGAGAACTTCCTTCAGTCTTCTCAGGCTTGTTTAAACCACTCAAGGCTGTAAAGTACTGCTTACACTTCACATGAAAGTTGATTTCAGGACAGTCCACTTTAATCTGTTCTTGGCTCTGAGTACTGATTAGGCCTCAAGCAAAGAGCAGAAATATGTTTCTTGGCTGTAAAATGAAGAAACCTGCATTTGCTAAGAGAAAAATATAAAAATGTCTAATAAAGCACCCACACTTGATATGTTCTGTGTATCAAGGCAATTGCCTTAAAGGCAGTTTCTGTTATCACAGCTGCCAGAGCTGTTTATTCTCTTGCTTCTCCATGTGACTTTTCCCAAAGTCCTAGACAGACACCAGTTGCTGAGTGCAGGTTAAGCAGAAAAACAGGCTGTGCAGAAACTCCTGTATCTTAATTGCAAAAACAAATACTTACAGAGGTCTGAGGCCCCCATAGTGTTAACTTCAGTCTAAGCTCTGATTATGCTGCCATCCTACAGCCTCTCGTGGCAGAGTAACGAAGGCCAAGCACTGCTAGATATATCCTGTACAAGGAAGCATATTCCAGGAATGCTGGAGCTGAATTTGAACTTCCCTTATCAGGAACAATGAAACCGAGAGCAAGCAGCTTCCTTGCTCAAGTGGAAATGACCACTTTTCAGCAAGTGCTACTGTCAATCACTGCAAGCCAACCCAGAGGAAATGCAATTGTGATAACTGAGTGGTTTTAGTGCCTATAAAGGAAGTGAGTAGTTTAGCTTTCTTGCTCTGTGGAGAGGGGATTATTACTGTGCCATTTTAATGTCAAGTCCTGGAGCACATGCATAGTTTGTGCACAAAAATGGGGTGATGTTTTCCCTTTTAACATAGGGCCGAATCAACCCGCCCATATTAACTTTTCATGACAGGATCGCTAAAAAAAGGCCACACCATCCTTAAATTGTTTTGGACTTAATTTGGTGTTGTCATGCAATTAGGTTTTGCAAAATTGGCTTCTGGACTGACAGCTTCTATTGTTACAGCATATGGCAATCAGAGAGCAGCTTGTGGCAGATGTGATGTTTATTCACCATTTGCTAGTTTTAGATTTAATGATGTCATTCTAATCAAAGCAAATGTTAGATGTGTTTGACATCTAAGGAGTCTTGCAGCCCCCCCATCATGTTTAAGCTGCTTCTGTCAAGTGGAAACACGTCAGCTCTGAATGCATCTAAATCATATTTAAGAACTAATGATGCAATTTACTGGAGGTCTGTATTCCAAAAATCCATGTTTCTAACATGCATTGTGTTCCTCCAGCAGACTACAAAGACCTCCTATTACAATAAGTGAGCTCATTAGGCATGCGACTCCTTAGTCTTGCAAGCTGTTGCGATAAGCAGCTGTTGCAAGAGGGTAAAAGGTTGAATTATCAACTTGGACAGCACAGCACTTCATTCAGCCAGCCCAGGAAAGTATTTGAGCAATAACTCCGTTACTGTGGAGCAGACCTTTGACTACAGCACACAAGCAAAACATCAGTGGTATTTCAGTGACATGCTTCCCCACACTCAGCAAGCAAGACACTCCCAGAAATTAACTGTCAAAAATTTATTATGAAAGCTTCAATAGCAGCAAATATTTCAATAAAAGTTATTGCAGTATTAAAACAGATCTGCAGAGTGACCCAAGAGGCCTGTTGAAGTCTGTCTGCTTTGGAATATCTGCATTTGTCTTAATAACCAATCCCCAATACTCCATAAATATTGATACTTTCTCTTGTGTTTTGCAGACAGCACCAACAGTTCCTAGTTACAGTACTCTATCCAGTCCTTCTGGAAGGTTTTGGCCCACTTCCCTCAACTTTCCCTCTCCCTTCTCAAACAGCTCCACATAGCCAAACTTGCAATACTTCTTTCAGTTCCATGGCATGTCAGCCTCTCCACGGTTGCAGCCTACTGAGGCTCACTGGTGAGATGAGCTGTTTTCCTCTTTCTCCTCCGTAAGAGCCCACTGCATTCCAGTCTGAGGGACCTTAATCCAGTCTCTTGACCAGGCTAATCCATGGAATCAGCAGCTTGTTGCACATTTTGGTGAACGCACAGCACGTTGAGAATGCAACAAAGGTTTCAGCCTCCCCGGTGCACCAGGTGACCATCACTCAGGCAGGGTGATAGTTGGCACCCAGTCATTGACATTTCGGCTCTCTTCACAAAACAAGTTCAGTTTCTCCAGAGCTGGGTCCTTCCAGCCTTCTTCATTCGGGTTCTGCAAGAAAGATAAAAGTTGCACACTGTGAGTTCTGCCCGCCAGCTGAGGTCATCATAATATTTACAGAAGTATTAGCTTAGGACTGGAGGCACTTCCAGACAGTTTCTGTCCCGACACAGACAAGACAGGAAGCAGAGATGCTGCCGTTGTGGACAGCAGAGGAAATCCACATTTACGAGAAGTTCTGCCTCCTCCTCCTCCTACTACTACTCAGCTGACTCGCTGTGTGCCAAGCGCTCTATCTGTGCCCAGCAGAGGACTCGACCACCCGCAGCGGAGAAGGGGCCGCCCCCGAGAGGCTCCGGCCGCGCGGGGCAGAGCCGGCAGCGGCGGGGGAACAGCGCTGGCCGCCCGCGGGACACCCACCGTGATGAGGATGCAGTGGAGATCCCGCGGCTCCCCGGAGTCCTCGCTGGGCCCCACGATGGCCGCCAGCTTGGCCACGTCGTTCACCCGCACGATATCGATGTCGTTCTCGCAGCAGAAGGCTTGGATCAGAGTGAAGTGGATCTGCAGGGCGATGTCCCCCTCGTCTTCCTGGTCCGCGGCCAGCACGCAGAACGCGACGTTGTCGGGGTCGCTGCAAGAGGG
>VWZT01012771.1:75446-85447 GCA_013397055.1 Pachycephala philippinensis | reverse complement strand
GGGTTTGTGGGATTTTTGCCTGGAAATAATACTTTTTCCCGGTTTTCTTCTAAATTTAGGAAGTGCAGGAAAAGGAAGTGAAGGAAAAAAGAAGACAGCCAATAATATCACACCAGTCTCCATCCAAGAGTTTAGTGAGATTTCTCCTTTCAGGACATGGGTCCTGCTGATGGGTTTTGAGCTTCCTGATGTTGTAGTGCTAAGAATAATGTCTGGAAATTGTGTTACCACTATATTTTAAATATAAAGACCATGAAGTTTATCAGCAAGTTCTTTAAAAAGAGAAACCCAACAAAATCAAAATCTTGGCCAAAGAAACAAAAGAAAAAAAAAATTCCCAAAGAGGCAAAAAAAGTAAATACCAACCCAAAGAGGCAAAAAAATAAATACCAATACCAACCCAAAACCCACCCTTTGATTATCCAGGTTTTGAGTGTCTAAGTTCAAATGTCGTCACCAAGTATCAGGTTTTTTTAACATTGGATGTCCCTGTTGCATTCTGATGCAGCAAAAATTTAATGGCTACAGCAAAAACTGAAATGCCAGGTTAACAAGATACAGATACAGAAAATTATAACCATCTGTATTATAACCTCCATATTAACAATGAATGCAGATTTTCAATTAATTGATTCCTGTGTGAATCAGATTTTAATTTTTAGGGAGAAAATACAGAAACCATAACTAGAACAAATATCCATTAAAATTGTTGGTGATGGGGTCTGAAATACCAAATCAGTGTGCAAGTGGGCCTAGCACACTGACTAGAAGAAGAGGTCAATCTTTGGCATACATACCTAAGTATAAATAAGAAAGAAAAATGCTGTGCCCCACTAATGTAGAGATGGTATAATATGCCTTGTACAAAATACACAGCACCATGCTTGAGAAAAAGGAAAAAGTTCCATTTTTTACAGTGGACCATAGGCCTGGGAGCTTGGCCTCAGAGGTTTAACAAATAAGGGCATAGAAAGAAGCCCTGGTATAATATTTAACATCAGGTTTGAACCCAGCTGAAATAGTGGGATAGTTTTCACTGAAAAGATAATTGATTTCATCTGGGGAATATGTTAGATCTCGTTTGTTTGGACTTCAGTGGAACATTTGATATGATATGCATAGGAAATGCCAGTGATATTTGAGAAGAAAGGGATGAATATTATAATTGCACTATGGATAAGATGCTGGCTAAATAGGCACCCATTATCTTTTTGAAAGCTGAATTGTATTACTAGAGAAAATTTGTTAATGGTGTTTCTCCAAGACTATTCAAGACAGGCATTGCTGGTGCTTTTTTATTAATTTGTTTGTTTTATTTTTATAATAAAATTTGGTGTAAAGTTAAATTGACAATATATGATGAAGTTTAGTGAAACAGAGGTAAATACTGCACAATGTCTTTCTAGCNATAATTTTTAAAAATTCCAGAAGGTCTTAATTATAGCCTTTACTGCCTGTGTGTCCTGGGTCATAACAATGTACCTATGAACAAACCAGGTAGGGAGAGGAAATATTTATGAAAAAATGACAATGATAAATTGAATATAAATAATATTAAATGAACATACCTAGGCTGAAAATTATAACGCTTCTAGCAATAAAGCCAGTGAGATTCAGGAAACAGTTGTTCATTTAGGACAGCAAGAAGAGGAATATATCCCATTTAAGAGGTAATTGGTTTATGAAAGGGATTATATGAGATGGTTGTTAGAAAACTGTTTTTGAGGCAATCCTTGCTTCTCATTATTTTTAATGTCTCTGTGTCTTACAATTACTAAATTCAAAAATGTGCCTAAAGAGGCTTATTTTAGAGGACTTTTACTTACTGAATTACACCATGAGAAGTTTTACTGGTAATTAACATGCTCCAGACACTGTCGGAAATTAATTTCCACAGAGGCATCCTATGGCTGATGGGATCTCTGCTCATTCGCTGTGTCTGGTCAGCCTTTGGCAAGACATCAACTTTGGGTACTTCCAGTGAAGGCAAGAAAAAAGGCACGTGTTTTTGTTTTCTTTTGAGATTAGAAAGGTTCAGAGATCATAGATGAGTTTCACTTTCAATCAAGGCAGATTTACCATCTCCGAAACATGGTTCAATTATTTAGATTCTTGGCTTTAACAAATGCCAACTTTAGGCTTGATGCTAATATATGTATTATTATCTGCTTATTTCCTTACTGCTTGTTTGCAGCTGTAATTCAAATTAGTATAGTCAAAATTATTTCAATAACTCTAACAAATTATGGATGTAATTATTACAGCGCATATTTCAGAACACAGCTTTATTTGCAAAGGACACAGCGTTGATTAAAACAGCTTGAATTATGCTAACTACAACACTGAACTCGCTTTGCAAAACCATCTGAGGAGCACAGTAATTTGAGTTCAAGGGAGAGGCAGTATTACAAGAAGGCTAATGATAATCGTGTTTAAGGTCATTGGCAACTAAAGTACTTACTGTACAGGAGCCTTCTGTCAGAGACAATTATAGTGAAGGGCCTTTGAATGGGGTCGAAACACTCCGAGTGTGTTTCTGTGACAGCTTTGTTCTTACAATATTTATTCTAGTTTATCTGCAGCACAGTATTAAATTTAGAGTGTCACGAGCTGAGGGGCTCATGCAAAACTAAATTGACAGTATGCAATGATGTGGTAGTTACACCGCAGCCTTTCTAATAATGGCACTGCCTCGTTAGATCAAAAGCATCCCCCAGGACCCAGGAGGCAGCGCCAGGAGTCCTGTTCACATGGATTATGAAAGCACTGTTGACTGCACAAAGCTGTCAGAAATAAAGAAAAATCTGCTAGGATCATATTCTTTTGTAGCTGGTCATCAGTCCACAATAGGTATTTTTGAATGGTGTCCCGTTTTTCTTGTTGCACAGCTATTTTATTTCATTTCACTTTTGTTTGTTGGGAAGGAGGAAGTGGGTAGGCTACTTTAGCTTCATGTATTCTGGTGTATGTAAACACCTCACAGCCTTCAAAACTGACCAAAATTTGAATATTTCAAAGGGGAAACTGAGTCATGATACCCAGAGAGTTCATGGGAATTCTTTCACAAGTTCTGAACTTTGGAGATTGTTGTTTACATACAATTTGATTACTTGCTATCAAATAACGACAATAGTGTTCAATGGAACCAAGTTGTCTAGCAACATACTGTTATACTATTTTGTGTCTTTGAAAATAAATATATTGTTGTATTATTTCTTGTCTGTTAAAATCAAACAAAGAGCCAAGAGAGGGTTTTCATGATAACCTCATTAGAAGTGAGCTTGTCTGTTCCGTTTTTATGGCAGCCATTTTGCAAACTTCAGTCTTTGCAATTTTCATGAGAAAAATTAACTCACCTGGGTCCTGTCCTCTATGAGGATTAGTTAGAATTGAAAGGAAAGATTAAAAAAAACCAATCTATAATTTTGATAGCAGCTTTTTAATTAACATCTGGATGTATGGATTTAAAAGAACCTTAGTATTTTAATGAAAAAATAAGGAAACTCATAATAGTGTTGATTCATCTTCAAACAGGTTTAGGATTAACTTTTAAACAAATAATGAAGTCGGTCAGACATTTGAAAATGCTGCTATCTTAATTTTTCAAAGTCTATAGTGCAACCTGATGTAGTTTGAATTCTTATGATGATATCACAATTATGAACCAGACTGTCTTATCAAATAATTATTTCCATTATTTTACCCTTCTAGAGAAGTGAGGAAAATAACAGTAGATTAGACAATGTGTTTCCTTGAGCACGTGCTTCCCAACAGACTGAGAAGATATGGGAAGACAAGAAACAAGAAAACTATTTCCATAATGCAATGCAAAATTTTGAATAAATTTGATACCTTCAGTCTTCAGCCAGTTTACCGGAGCTTTATTTAAAACAAAACAAGCTGGGCTAGCAAAATGATACTTTTCATCGTGGGCATTTGAAATTGAAAAATACCATTAATAACAAATATAATTTTTAATCTAAAAACCATAGTGACTGGCTTTTTTTTTTTTTAACAGAACCTAATGTGAACACTTACTACTTTGAAGCAAACTTTGATGCAGTTAAGCATATGGATATGGGGAATTATTCTGCTTATTTAATTTTAAGCAACAACCAAGAAAAGCAAAATCTAAAGCACATACATTACTGTGTGCATTAGCCACAGACATCAAAAATCAGCCACTCCTACTTTACCAAACTCATACAGAATGCTGTGCAAAAAAGGGTTTTTTTCGTAATGTGCCTAGGAAAAAAGTCAACTAGACTTGCTGTTCCCTGGTGACTGAACATAATTTCCCTGTGTTTAAGCCTGAATACTTTTTATACTTTTTATGCATTAACACGATCCCATTTACATGGTTTTGAACAGATGTCAGGCTTAAAAATAATACACATGGCCAGGGGTTGATTTTTTCATTGAGTGATCCATTTCCTCCTCCAGTGGGGAAAAACAAAGTGAGGAAAAGAGGAAAAGAGAAAACAAGGAAAACCCTGTGCTTCAGTGCATGGTCATAAAGGCTGAGCTGGGAGGGTAGAGCCATTTGAGGAGGTCTCGCTGCAAGGTTTCGGGCAGCTCTGGGATGCACACACAGCGACTGGCATTTGGTTTCAGCCTTAATGGTGCCATCTCCTCAGCACTGACTGGGAGGCATTAAATATTCATGAGTTTCTTAAAGGCTTTTGGGAAGAAAGTGCTAGAAAGGAGCATTAACATGCTGATCTTTTTTTACTAGCCTGTGTCAACGAAGGCATATTAAATAATTAAGTCAATCTAAGCCATTTTTTGCACAGAAGGAGGTTAAGATTAGCAGGCCCTGCGTGCTGGGTGATGCCACCTTTTCCGCTGCTGGTGCTTTTAGGCTAAAGAAAACAAAAACAGAATAAAGGGGACAGGTTGAGTCTCAATTAAAAAAGGCAGTAAAGCACCATTTGTTCCATGTTGTAAGCCCCTGTGTTAGATTAGGAGTGCCTTTTTATGGCTCCAGATGGAAATGTGACCTCGTAAAAGCCTCTCCGTAGACAATACGTTCTCAGACCTCCGCCTATGAAAAGGCTCATGCGAAAATTAATCGTGCAGAAATGACTTGGTTTGCTTGTGAAAATACTGATTCTCAAAGGGCTGTCCTCCCAATTCCTGCCTCCTGACACCCTGCGTTGTACTTTCCTTTTCTGTGCTGAAGCTCCCAGAGTTGAGGCAGATGGTTCTCAGAGTCTGAACATGAGAGGCACTAAATCTCCAGGAGGGTGCTTCAAATGCCTTGGGGCATTTGAAACGACAGGACAAGGATAATTTTAACTTAGTCAAAAATGGGCAAAACATGTGTATCTAAGTCATGCAAACACATTTTGGGGAGGTCTACTCCTACAGACACTGACACACACACACACACATAGAGACACACAGACACACACACACACACGAAAAGGTCAGAACTACAGGCTGTAAACCATCAGGCACCTTTAGAAATTATATTTTATGGTTTGAAATTTTATGTCTTCAGTGGAATTGAGCTAAAAAATGCAAAAGATTGCCTTGAAATAATTTTTAAACCTTATCTCATCTGGCTTAGTTTCCTTCTCTAAATAGCATTTCACTGTTTGGACAAACAGAATATTTCATGTAGGAAAGTTAGAAACCTATTTCTGTTGTAGTTCATATTTAAAGGTTGATAGCACACAGCAGAAGGTTCAAGGCTTTGATCTGTAAAAAGGAGAAGAGAAATGTAAAATATCTCTGTGACATGGCAGGTGATGGTTGGGCTATTAGCTGTTATGGATAGATTCAGGTCTCTAACCCTCATTCCTCATAGCAAATTTGACGGCTCTTGAAACAGTCCTGAGACAGACTGGAGGAGGGGAGAAATATTGGATGGGAGTTGGTTTCCTCAGAACTCTTCCAAATGGTTCTGTTGTGGAACAGAAAGCATTTGAAGTCTATTAACACATTTATTTTCCCCTCAAATATATTTTTAATACTTGCTTTATTTATATCCAGCTCGTTAATTTCCACATATTTAACTGAGACCTCAACAAAAAACTTCACGTGCAGATACTGATTCTAACTGGATTTAAACCACAGTGGACAGAGAAAACAAAACCGTAAAATTATATTACATTATCACCATATTAAATGCAATATTAGCTATAAAAACTGAAACGAAATCCCTGTTTTAAGGACACTTTAAGACAACCAAAATCAAGTTTGTGATGTGGCTCTCAAATCAATCTTTTTGTAACCAGGCTGCTGGCTGGAGAGGTTGCTTCTCTGGGTGTTATTTTAACGTTTTCTAAACATGGGATTATTACTATATCAGCCACAGGAGCACAGGTGCATATTAATAAAGAGTCCCTTTTATACAGCTTATGATTTCTATGCAGCATTGTTACCTTCAGCTTTCTTTTTTCATTAATATTTAAGGAGAAAGTCACTTCACTAAGATATTCACATTCCAGTGAGATCATTCCTGAAATATTTAAAGTGAATAATGCAAGTTTCCAGAAATAGTGATAAATATAGCCTCAGTCTCCTGACCCCATAATACCTGCAGGTGGGGAAATATACTGGAGGCATTTTAAGATCCACATGCCAGATTGACCCCATTTTTTATATCAAGAAAGAAAGACAAACAAGGACAAAGCCATCAGAAGGTTGTCTGATGTATTCTGGCCACAGTGAAGGTCTTTGCAATCTTTTTCTGAGAGAGCATTTGCAAAGAAAGAAATCCTCACTGTGACATTGGGCTAGAAATATAATCTCTCTGTGCTTCAGTTTTGCATCAGAAGTTGGTGATAATAACTGAATCATGTTGGGAAATGTGGATTTAGTATTTTTCATAGAATGAGAAGAAAATAATGAACTTTTTTTAGAGATCACCTGTTCTGGATGATCTTCAAAGGCATTTTGAAATACAGCTTTTCTTTATCAGAAAACCTCATTTTCCTGTTTCTTCCCTAGAGAGAAATAAAATAAAATAAAAATATATTTTATGTGCTAGAGGTGTTTTTGGTACTCTTTTACTTGCTTTTGTCTCATGAGTTTTTACTGTAATGTTTGCTACATACCTTTTACCTGAATGTGGTTAAATCCCAGGCATTAAGGTAAATGATAAAAGTTTAAGTGATGAACTTTCATCCCTCCAAGAGGGTCTAAACTCATGGAGCAGAGCTCAATTCCTCTGGAGCTGAAATGAAAACTGAACATGGCATCCTGAAATCTCAGCCTCTCAAACTTGCTTGATGGGGAACATGGAGAGACCACATCCTCATGTTCCTTCTGGTCTGTGTGAGAGACATCCAGGAAAACTGACTGGGAGAACTGTACAGAGGACATCCAGCTGTGTGCGGAGGTCACACACTGGAGGGAAGAGATGCCCTCCGGGGGGATCTGGACAGGCTGGAGAGGTGGGATGGTGTGAAACTCCTGAAGTTCAACAAAGCAAAGTGCCAGGTCCCAAGCCTGTGTTGGAACAATCCCAGGCACACCCACAGGTTGGGTGGAGAAGGGATTCGGAGCAGAACCTGTGAGTGTTTGTGAGTGAAAAACCCAATATGACTTGGCAATGTGCACTGGCTGCCCAGAAAGCCAAATGGATCCTGGGCTGCATCCGGAGGTGTCCGGCCAGCAGGTTAAGGGAGGGGATTCTCCCCCTCTTCTCTAGTGAAACCCCACTTACAGTGCTGCTGCCAGCTCTGGGGCTCCCAACGTAAGGACATGGAACTGTTGGAGCAAGCCTGGAGGAAGCCACAAAGGGGGCTAAGGGAACTAGTGCACCTCCCATGTGAAAGACAGGCTGAGGAATTTGGAGCTGTTCATCCTGGAGAAGGGAAGGCTCCACGGAAACACCGCAGCAGTATTTCAGTATTTGAAGAGGGCCTACAGAGAAGATGGAGAGGCACCATTCACAAGGAACTGTAGTGACAGGGCAAGAGGGAATGGATTCAAACTGAATGAGGGGAAATTTAGGTTATATGTACACAAGAAATTGTGTACAAAATGTACACAGTTTTGGCTGTGAGGGTGGTGAGGCTCTGGCACAAGGTGCCCAGAGAAGCTGTGGCTGCCCTATCCCTGAAAGTGTTCCACGCCAGGTTGGATGGGGCTTGGAGCAACCTGGGGTAGTGGAAGGTGTCCCTGCCCATGGCAGGGGGATGGAACCTGGTGATCTTTAGAGTCCCTTCCCACCCAAACCATTCTATGATTCTATTATAAACAACCTGCTTTAAAACTACCTTTACGATTAAAAGAATAAATCATACACTTTGGGATGTTTTGTTTTCCTGGTAGCTAACCAAAAAGTGTTTGACTGAAACCTGTTAAGTGCTGAAATGTGTTCAGGGAATCAAATGGTTAAAGACAAGAAATTCTTGTCCTTACTGCTGTTCTGAGCTTGGATTTTTCTGGTTGCTGGGCTCTGGCTCAGTTTTAGCAGCTGCAGGTGTGAGACGGTGTGAAGCCTTTAACGAACATGTCTTCTGCTTGTGACTATACGAAGTATTTTGCACGCAGCAACATCTCATTTGGGTGAATAAATAAAAAAATCCTAAACAAACATCCTTTTCAAAGGCAAAGTGCTGTGTATTTTTGTTTGTGTTTTGGACTCAGCACTTACTGAATGCATAAATATGCATCAGCATGGCTTGTGGTATATGTGATTAGATGCTACATGGGGAGTTTTATTGTTTTATAGTTACTGCAGCAGCAGCAGTGGAGCACAGAGTACATGAAATTTAGATAATTGTGGATAGAAAAAAAATAGTATTAGTTACAGATACTGCCTTACCCATAAGTGAATCTATGTTTTTTTCTTGTGTTGTTTGCAACATGATCTTTAAGGAGAGCATGGCTGGAACCCAGTGATATTTTCTGCCTCCCCTCCTTTGTGAATATGCAAGTATCACCCATTGATACAAAAATATGGGACACTCGTTTCATGTAATATGAAGTTGACAAACGACCAGATACTTACATAAATCCTTTAAATGACTAAGGAAAGCTTATTTAATGCTCTCGACTGACATCCTCATTACTGCTGTTCAACAACACAAGGCCATTCATGCAATCTGGCTCACATGCCATTGTTTGGAAACCATCAAAACCACAGACAGCCACACGCTGAGATACAATAATTGTCAAGTCTATAGTGCATATTTTCTAGAATCGTTTAATGCTGGCACAGTGTGTGTGCCAAAAAATGCATAATCAAACAGGCAGCGCTCTTCATTGCGGCCATCCCATCGGGGCTTGAAAATTGCTCAAATTCGACCCAGTAGCAGGAAATGACAAAGGGGAGACACATTAGGACTTTGGATAGAAGCTACCTAGCAGAAATGGCAAGTATACCATTATGTCAGAAGGTTTTTTGATCCATCGGTGCAGAAGTTCACCACCCTACGTGGACGAAATCAACTGCTGATAAGCAAGGTTGAAGGAAAGTCTTTCAAATTTCAAGTTTAAAGGAACAGATGGAGGTCAGCCAAAAATATCAATTATTGTCACAAGTCCCCCGAGGTGCCTTGGCCTGGATTTTGTGGATCATTTCAATGATTAATACCCACCAGCAGCTGGTGTTGCTGGATGATATGGGCAGATCTACTTGGGTTTTGCACACAGTTTGGCACCTCTTGTTCATTTGTCCAGGGCATATTAATGATTAGTCCCAGGACATCTCAGCTCATCCACATCTGGGATAAAGGACAGAGTGACATTCATTGCACTTCTTTTTAGGACTGTCATTTTTTGTAATATATTACAGTAAAACTGAAAAATAAGGCAGTTTTTTGTCCTGTCTGTGCTAAATCTAAGACAGAGTATAAAGGTACACAGGAGCATGCTGCCCTAAACAGGAATATAGACCAATGAGCTCCAGAAGGTTTTTAGGATCTCTGGAAGATGAGGAGCATGAAGGTAGAAGAGATGGGAATTTTTCAGGAGCAAGTTTTTATGCTTCAATTTGTTGTTTTTTTGGTTGTTTTTTTTTTTGGGGGGGGTGGTTTTTTTTT
>VWZT01012771.1:54362-73349 GCA_013397055.1 Pachycephala philippinensis | reverse complement strand
TTTTTTAATTTTAAATTTTTGCTGTATGAACCATAACCTAAAAGAGGACATTTTAATTCACCAGTAACATACTATTTTTTTTTTTAAGCTAATGAAATCTTTAGTGTCATCATCTTAGAATAAAAGACTTTGAATAAGCTAGGTAATAAAAACAGTAAGAGGATTTATCATTGGCTAGATTTTCTAATTAAAACAATTCTTGTATGGCCCAGCTCCCACAAGACTGCACATGTGTCTATGTCTTTTTTGATTTACCTGCTGCTTTAATGACTTATGAATCAATTTACCAAATTGCAACCAGATTTGACGAGAGAGTGGATACTTTAGATACAGAAATCTTAACAAGGTTCATCAAATTAAGTCGTCAGGGAGAAGAGAGAAAGCTTGCCATATTCTAGCTGAGGTTCAGCTACACTGCAAGCTCTGCTTTTCATTGACACCAGACACTGCACACAAGGCACAGCCCAAAATGATTATCTGTATGAGATGAATTTTTTTAATTCATTCATTCATTTTTGCCTTGGAAGAAATGAAGAGATTAATTGCCTACGTCAAACAGTGCTAGAAAGTAAATCGACAAGGCAGCAAGTCTCCTTGCTTCTGATCCTTCTTCAGAGACAGACATTTTGTTTTGCTCTGTAAGTGGATGATGAGAGCTGAAGTCAAGAAGGATCCAGAATAAAGGAATTTGAGGTCAATTCAATACCATATATTGAGTGTGCATGAGAACGCTCTAGGATGTGGAGGTCAACAGCAACCAAATACCCCATCCCTATGCCAGGAAATTGATCAGACTTTAAAAGCAGGGAGGCTATGTGTTAATTGTTTACAGGGAAAGGTCCTTCAACTGTTCTAATTACCAAATGATGTCTGAGAATTACTTAGGGAAGGTGTTTGGAATAAAGCAAGCTGGTAAATGTTTTGTAAGATCAGTAGCATATAAAATCACATTTCAGTGCCCATGAATATTTCCCATCTAGTCTCAATTTCTGTTATAGACACAGACACTGCATAATAAAATATTTTTAACTTAATCTAACATTTACTTATCTTGATGGCATTTTGCTTGCTTATGATGGGTTTTGTTAGCTGTAATGAAAAGTAGTAAAATAGGATGATAGGGAAAAAAAAACCCCAAAACAGGTGTTAGGAAAACAAGAAAGATTTGATATTCCTGCCACCACCATGACAATCCTTCATGGGCAATGAGATTGCATTTCCTTCCCCTCCTTTGAAGCCTGGGTTTGCTGATGGGAAAAAAATAACTATAATGGATTGTGACCAGACATACTCAGAATATAAACTCTCTGTGAAGGGAACTGAGCTGCCCTTCTGAAAATAAAATGTAAATCAGGAACTTTTGCACATTCTCCACAATCTGGGGATCCAGTTTTGGGAATATGTTAATGGAGTGGTCGTAGCAATGCTGTTGAAATCACTGAGCATCAATAGTTTAAAGCATTCCCAAAGGTGGTGCAAAGTGAGCCAGGATTGTGCAGAACTAATATTTGACTCAGCTTTATTATGTGATGTCTCAGACTCAGATCCCTTGCCGGCATTTAATCAAGGTTATTGAACATTTTGGACTCAACAAAATGAGGCTGAAATTTGGAAGTCCTAAGAGATCTGACTCCATATAATTATTTGTATCTGCATTGAAGATAATAAAATATGTATTAGAGTGTTTTTGGATTATAGAACCATAGTATGCTTGGCTAAGGTGATGAGAAAGCTGAATTTTCTCTGCATTTTTCGATTTATTGTTAATTACTATGAAGTTTTGCTCTATAAATTGTACTGACACTCAGAATTTCGAAATGGATGCCAATTTTCTGTAATAATTTATTAAAAAATGTGCAGAACTGCTGCATGGAGGAAAATAATAAAACTATTTAGAAAAGATTTATTGCACTTCACATGGTAGAGAATCTATGACTTAAGATCATTATTATTTTGCCTTTCTGCTCCCAGATCTGACAATGCATGAGGGCAGATTTAGCAGTGGATATTCAAGAGCTAAGGATTATAAAACACATAAATCACTTGTGAAAGATTGTCTACAATTGCAAAAAGTATGCTGAGACTCATGTCTTTTCCTCCCCAAACTCTTTCTTGTTCTCACATTTAAGCCCTCACCACAAGACGTGTGTGTACAGACAGAAACATTTGGGTGCACAACTGAACCCATCATGCAAACTCCCATAATGAAACAGTTCCTCACTCATCTGGTAGAGCTGGAAGCAGAATTTGAAAAGAATGTTTTATTACCATTACCAACCACCTTCTCAAAAAAAACCCCAAAAAAGAAAAAGAAATAATTATAAACCCATGAAGAATTTAAGGAAATAATGATAATAATGTCATCGATAACAATGAAGTACTGATGTTCTTGTTTTACTCCAAAGAGGAAAATTAACAAGAAAGGCTTGTGGACAGAACTGGTAAATTTAGAAAAAAGGCTGAACCTCCAGTAAAGATTTTAGGCTGAAATGGACAAGAAATGGATGGACTTTTGTAAAGAGCTCATGGCACAGGTTTCTGATCTTTTCAGACACAAAGCTTCCCACATTGCAACAGGATGTGAAAATATGCCAACATCCTGGTGAATCTTCCTCACTTAATTATTCCTTCTGCCTAATTTCCTTAATATAGTCCTTATTTTCTGTGGCCCAGAAATAAAATCTAGGATTCTTTTAGGCATTTTTTTTTTTACCCTTTTAAAGCTGTGTCACACCTGTCCAATATCCCCTTTTGGCAGCTCTCCTCCTCTTCAAAAAGAGGTGACAAATAGAAAATAACCTCAAAAATACAGCCAGTCAAAGGAAGCTTTATAAACTGCAGTTGCATAAAGCACCTGCCTTGATTCCTTTCATATTGGTGTCAAGAGCAAATCACCTATTTACTTTGGTGAAAACAGAGTTAAATCACTTATCAAACCCTTGTTATAGGAGCAGAAAATATTTAGACAACATCATCTACTACCAAGAGCTTGGTTTAGCATGTTAGATGAGCTGCAGGAATTATACTAATGAAATTACTGTCATTTGGGAAATGGCCCACTCTCTGGAAGCGTGCCTGGATGATTTGATCTGAATCCAACACAACTTGGAATTTTTATCTTTTTTTTAACTGACACATACAGTAATTCAAATATGTTAACGAACACTATCTTCATAAAAACCTGCTGCTGTAAGATATTCCAGGCTGTTCAAGAATTTTCATTTTTAAGTCTGTAGGAAAATCAACTATTTTTGTTCCTCTTACCTGGAATTATCATAGTAATGAAAGTCCCAGTTTCTCAGCTGAGAGTTGAAATGAAGCCTTTGTGCCCAGCAAGATTTAAGCCTTTGTATTATAGTGTTTTTGTCTCACCATATGTTTAGAATATCACAAAAACCAGAATCACCTTGGCAACATTATTTCTACTGCTCCAGTGAGATAGTGGTTTTATGTAACTGCTAGTACTGGTCAGTCCCTTAATTACAGCAGAGACCTGATAAAAATGAAGCATGTTTTTACAACAGGCAGCAGCATCCTTACAAAATGCTTCTAATCTTCGTTTTCAGATCTAACTGTTTATGATTTTCTCTTTAGGAGGCTGCTCAGCCAGGTAATGTGTTTTGAAACTTTGACGGAAACTGCAGAATGGAACTACCGTGCTCCAAGTCAAGGCATGTGGACTGGAAGGTAGCAAATATTCCACTTCTGCCATGGAATTTAGAAATCTAAGTCTGCGTACCAAAAAGCTTGTTCAACTCCTTTGTTGCGTATTATATTTTAATAACTTTCATAGTTGTCTTAGTTTGGTGTTTGCCCAGACTTTGAATACAACTGAGGTCTGGAGCCGTCTCAGATGCATGAATTTGGGCCCACGGATGGATAAATTCTCTGTCTTAGAACCCCTGAATCACAAGAGATCTTCATTTGCTACCCTAGTCTGCTCTTCTCAGTCAATTTCAAAAAAGAATTAACACTTTTAGGTAATTAAATACAGCAGAAGGCACATGGCTAAGACAGGTGTTTAACTCAGAGTTTTAAAAAAGCCACTAACTTATGAAATGAGCAGGATCTCATACACTCTCCTTGAACACTGCTTTCTGCTGACTAGCTCAACCCACTTTGGACACCAGATTTAGCAGACTGGGAGTAAAATTGGAATAGCCCCAAGCAGAGGGAGAATGGGTTTACATTGGATATTAAGAAGAAATTGTTCCCTGTGAGGGTGGGAGACCCTGGCACAGATTGCCCAGACAAGCTGTGGCTGCCCCATCCCTGAGAGTGTTCTGGGCCCCCACCACTCAATGGAACACTAAAACAATACTTCAGTGTTTACTAGATAAATCTTGAACTGGATACAAGAAAAACATGCAAACCATTCCTTATTAAAAAAAAAAAAACAACAAAAAACAAAAAACAAACAAAAAAACACCAAAAAAACACAACAACAACAACAAACAAAAAAACCCCCAAACAAATAACCTTTAATATTTCCAGTCAAGAAGTTACAGATTTCTAGTTAATATATTGATTTCATGCATGTATAACTTTACATTTGTATTTTTATATCTGATCTGTAAAAATTATCTTCTTAAAATCATACATGTCAGATAGCAGAAATAATGCACTCAAAGATTGTGTTAAAACAAAGAAAATTCTCTCTGAACAGGGTGTAGCCATGGAAAGCCTTCAAGAAACCAATTTACTAATCTTAAAATTAATTTTAGTATCCCCCCTTATTTTTCACTAAGGGTTCCCTAGTTGAAATGGTTCCAAAATCAAGAGCTGATTAAACCTGAATATTCTAGCTTCATTCCTATTTTGTCAAAAAAAACTAACTGTTTTATCACAGTGTTGTACATTTAGGTTGTTTCCATGTTTTGGGGATTTTGAGGTCCTTTGAAGGTAAATAGCAGAGAATATTCTTATTTTATTGGACAGTGACTTTGTTAGACTCTTGGCTTGACCTCCCAGAAAAGGACACCTTCCACTAGCAACCTGGTCTTGTGGAAGATGTCCGTGGCCATGGCAGGGGTTTGAACTGGATGGTCTTTAAGGTTCCTCCCAACCCAAACAATTCTGTGATTCTGTGATTCTATAAAAAGTGATCATTACACTGAATTTCCTGATAATTTTATAACTGACTTTGAAAAAGCCATAGAAAAGAGTTTGGAGAGGATTTCCAAAACACCCTTAAAGCTTGGATTATACAACCCACCCCCCCAAGTAATGCTACGTTTTTAATTTCAATGCTCAGATGAGGCAATTAGAACTAAGGTAAAATAAACGTTACTGGAGAAAAGCATGCAGAGTGACCCAGAGCCAGCATGGAGCAGAACCTCAAGATTCATGCAAGTAAATGAGTAGCTGCTTTAAACATATAGCTCCATTGGAAAAGGCCTCTTTTTTTAAAAAATGAGCTTGCTCAATGCAGTGCTTCTTCTAGACTCTGTAGTACTCATTTTCACACTGCAAACTCAAAGGCTACTCATATTTCTTCCTGATGGCCCATAGAAGCTGAACTTCTATCACATCCCAGAGCAGCTGCCACAATTCCCTCAAACTTATTTCGTATTTACAAGGCAACAAAAGACACATAAACATCTTTGGCATAGTGTAGTCACTTGGAAATATGTCAGTAATAATTTTGTGGCTGCACTGGTCCTGCACGCGTGTAATACAAGCACTCAAAGTTTATTCAAGGAGCTGCTGTGAGAAATGTGAGATAACTTGTTCCCTTTGCTGTGGGAAAAACAGCAGTTTGGGATTTTTAATAGTGATTACTTTAGAGAGCATTACATAATTTTGTGTTAGAGAAGAGTATATAGCGCTGTGGCACAGAGTGGGTGGATATGTATGGCCCTGTCTGTGAGGGTGGGGAGGCCCTGACACAGGCTGCCAGAGAAGCTGAGGCTGCCCCATCCCTGGAAGGGTTCCAGGCCAGGTTGGGTGTGGCTCTGAGCAACCTGGGATAGAGGAAGGTGTCCCTGCTCACGGCAGGGCGCTTAGAAAGGGGTGATTGTTAAGGTCCCTTCCAACCCAAACCATTCCAGGATTCTGTGATCTAACTCCTCTCAGAGTTTTGAGGGTAATACCTTCTCAGCTGGGTTTGGCACCCTTTGGACATTGCTACGGGTCAGGAACCATCCCATGCAAGTAGTTCACACTGAAACACCTCCATGTGTTGGGGTTGTGTTTGTCTCCTGTGATCTCACAAATACCTACCTGCCCAAGAAGCCTATTGGGACGTCCCAGGGTGTTCTCCAGGGCTTCCAGCTTCTTTACAGAAAGGCAAATGCCTTGGGTCCCTCAAGAAGCAAGAAAAGCCCCATTCTGCTATTAAAATCAAGCTGTAGGAGTCCAAATGCTGTTTTCTGCATTTTTTTTTTCTGGGAGAAAAATTCAGACAAATTTGTGAACTTATACAACAGTGATGCTTATTCTACAACTGGATAAAAAGAGGAAAATAATTTGTGTTTCTCAAGGTTTCTCAGGAAGGTCTCATGCAACTTAACCTTCATGCAAAAGGTTTAGCCTTTTGCTTGGATGCCAAAGTTTACAGGTTCAAAAACGGGTTCCAGAACAATTTCATGAGAGAAGCTCAATTGAGGATCACTGATTTCACAGATACAACTTCTACCTCAGGTAGTTTCTACTGAACAGTGTTTGAGGGAGGATAGGCAACATACTGAATGGGTTTTAATCCACTTTCTGGGAATTCTGCTTTGGCTTCATCAGCGAAGGGTCATTTAGTTGGATGCAGTATGAAACATACATTCTGTTGTATTGTAAACCTTTAATTAAGGTAGGGCAATGGAAAATATACCAAAACAAGGAACTACAGAAAGTCTCATCCTTTAAGAGGGAAACCCATGATAAATGATACTCATATTACCTAAGTCCCTGCAAGTGCTTAAACCCAGAAACTGAACCAAAAAATATACCACAAAATATACTATGAATTGGTTGAAGCGAAGTAGACACCTATCCTTTTCAGCTTATCATTTCCTAAAGATAAATGCAATTTATTTTTGGTTAAATCATACTCAAACTTATTTCAGATGCAGGCATTGTTTTGTAGGCTGCAGCACAGCAGTCCTCCGCAGAAATGTGAAAGCTGGGGAAAGAAATGATCTATTAATCTGGGACAGTTCTTAGTAGGACAAGACATAGTGCTTTATCTTGTCTAAATATAGGTGACCTAAATGTAAAGGCCTTTACCAGTTCCCTTGCAAGCCTTGCCTACCATCTAATGTTTCTCAACAGTTGGAAGTTAGCCAAATATTGAACCTCTATTTACTTTTTTCTGCTAGTGCTGATTAATGTACATACCCAAAGTCATCCCAGCAGACTCCGCTTTCTCACTGGCATGCTTTTTTTACAGAGATTAAAAATACCTAAAATAAGTCACATGTAAGTACTCCACCAAGTGCCAATAGCTTGCTCATCTTCACCATGAATTATTACAACCCAAATTTGATGCACTTGAACACATTATTTTAGGCAAATATGGCCACATCAAAGTTATACATTTAATTTAAGATACTTTTTTTCTGGATTTCTTTGCAGTGAAAAGAAGATTATTACAGTTTCTATGTTTAGGAAGATAGTGACTGAAAGATACCCAATGAGGCACATAGAAAATAGACGGTGTGGGTGTTATCAGTAAAATTATGAAGCTTATGATCCCTCTTTTATCTTCTGGTAGTATAAGGATGTGGGGAAAAAAAAAATCACCCTAATTTTACTTCAGATGCAGGCTGCAAGATAGATGGTGACAGATTAAATTTTGGGATTGGAATACAGTGTGTGTTTGTATATGTGTGTGTCTCTGAGAATATTCGGGGTTATGTATGTATAGAGTACATTTTTGTAGTGAGAAAGCAGTCACATAGTGCCTGCCCTGCTCTACAAGATAAAAAGAATACATACAGTTCCAAAATGGTAAAAAATGGCAAATTTTATTTAACTCTAGCATTCTAACACTTATTACAGTAAAATAAACAAAGTCAAGGAGAGCTTTTTTTCCCCTGTTTGATCAGCACAGCTCAAGGATGATTGGGAAAGGGCATCTGCCTTCAGACTCCTTCCCAGCAGTGATGGTTCTCCTGCTCCTGCTCACACCCATCCCAGGGGAAAGGAGCTGCTGCAGCCCAGAGAGTTGTGATGGATGAAATCCCTCCTCCAGGCTCTGACTGGGCAAGACCCACAGGTGACAGTGGACCCAACAACAGGTTTGTAAGGCAGAGTCTAAAGTTAGGCACTCACTCACTGCTGGTCAGCCATCTGGCAGCAGACAAATATTTGGGGCTGCAGGTTCTCTGTGGTGTCTGGAAGGTGCTGGCCAAGGAGGACAGGCTGCTTCATCATCAGGCTGACAATCAGTACAGTCACCTGCACATCACTGAAATTATTGACACTGACTTTTGTCCAAGGTGCACTGAGGGTTTTTGACAGTGGTCTTCAAACTTGCTCTTAATTTACAAAATCTAACTCGTGGTGGGCAATCTTCAAACTTGTCAGACTTCCTTATCCTTCAAAATTGAAGGCCTTTTTATGCCACAGTGTAGCTTTTTCTCTCCCATGTATTTGAATGACTGTGATTCCCTGCAAGGATTTCTATCACTTAGTGACAAGTGGATTGAAAAATCTCTGTCAGGTGAAAGAACAGAGATGGTATTGAGTGTTCTCAAATTTCTCTGCAGCCCCTGAAGGTCTATCCTGGCTCAGAACTTTTATCACAGCAGTATTTTACAGCTTCTACAGCTTAAGTCTTTCTGAAGTTTTTTGTTGGCAGGTATAGCATATTCTCTTAGGCTTTGTGGTTTCATCTATTTTTCTTCTCATCTTTCATCCACATCATGGTAATCAACTCCTCACAGGTCAAAAAACTCTTCAAAGTACTCCTTTGAACATCTGCCTCCTTAAAGACATCCCTGCTGTATTCTTTGATAACTTGGATCTCATCCAGTTTTGCTAGATAAAGACTTAGGAGTATTCGGTGAACACCCTGTTAACTAAACAGGAGAGCAGAAACGGGTTCCTACATTTTTCACTAACATCTGGTCCGAGCACAGTGGGAGGGAAAAAGCCAGCAGCGAAAGATCTGCATGCACTGGTTGCAAACTGGCAGCAGCTCTCCCAGATGAAACCATACATTTGAAGTATCATTTAAAATTTTCAGCAGGGAGCTATCATGCCATCTTTTATATTAGTTATGAAGCATACAAATGAGGGTTTTGCTACTATCCTTCCAAAACTACAAAGCTGAGCATCCTACTTTTCCCCCAAATGTTCTGCTGAAAAGAGTTGCTTTCAGTTTCTGAAACATACGCAGCACAGGCAGACAGCAAAGACCATAGAGAGATTTGTTCTCTTAAGTGTCTGAAGAAGTTTCAGTGAGGGATCAACTTATTCCACAGTCAGCTTCCATCAGATTCTCATTAGAAACCTGATGCATACTGCAGGGAAGAAATGCAAACTTCCCATTCACTTTACTGAGTTTTGGTATTGTTTCCTCTGGCTCAATTTTCCATTCTGCGCTGTGTTTTTTGTATTTGATTTTCATTAAAATGTTCCTAAACCATCTCATATTCACATCAGTAGTAACTTCTCTGATCTCTCCCCTTCATTTTCTGAGCCACACAAATTGCATCATCCCCATGAAGGGTGAAGCAAATCATCATCAATTTCTATTTCTCTTAGTATCACTCATCTCAATATACTCCACCAAACTCTTATGGTGGGTGCACTGGAACCAGATCTCTGGATCTCGCCTTATATCTTTTTTGTCATTTTATCTGCTCTTGGTCCTCTTCTAAAAGGCATTAAGACTCATCCAGAGTGGAGAATGGTGCAAGGCTTTCCAAGTTCAATTGACACATAGGCACAGGTTGATCACTGAGGTGGTAGATGCCACATCCCTGGAAAAATTCAAGGTCAGGTTGGACAGGGCTCTGAGAAAAGTGATCTTGTTGAAGTTGTCCCTTTTTACATCAGGGAGGGGTGAACTATTTGACCTTTAATGGTCCCTTCCAACCCAAGCCATTCTATGATTTTACGATTTTCATACATTTACTCATACTGTATTCTCCTCTACTGCTTCTGCCTATCCTTGTCATTACTAATAGGCTGTTTATTCTGTCTTCCTTAAATTGTCTTTCGCTTTGGGTTATGGGTTTGTAAGTTTTCAGTGACAGCAACCTCATCTTCCTCTGTGTGATTGAAGTACATTCATTATCATGCCTTAATGTGCAATTTTGCTCTGGAGACGGATGTGAATCAACCATAAGATTTTCCTCTGCCTCTAGAGGAGCTGCCCACTTATGCTGGCTGAATACTTTATGTGTTCAAGCTTATTCAGTCAATGTCCTACATAAAGAGGCATCTGTGATTAGTCAGCAGTGTCTAGCAGTGGAGGCAAATTCAGTTTTCAGGAACTGGCAGTTTCTTGTTAAGAAAGCTGAATGACTTTGCAAAACTTTATCATGGAAAACATTACTCTTTCTCCTCAGTGTGAACATTAATGAGAAATTTGTGAAGAACGCAGAACACTCTGTGTCTTTAGTTTGTCAAAAGCATTTGAGTCTGCCTTTTAAATAGCTGGGGCTGATGCAAGAGAACAAATTAAATAAAATCACAGGATTATAGAATGGTTTAGGTTGGAAGGGACCTTAAAGCTCATCTCATTCCAACCCCCTGCCATGGGCAGGGACACCTTCCACTATCCCAGGTTGCTCCAAGTCCCATCCAACCTGGCCTTGGACACTTCCAGGGATGGGGCAGCCACAGCTTCTCTGGGCAACCTGGGCCAGGCCCTCACCACTCTCACAGTAAAAAAAAAAAAAAATAATTTTTTCCTGTACCTAAATCTATTCTAAACATACTCTCTTCAATTTAAATCCATTTCCCCTTGTCCTGTCACTTACATGCCCTTGTAAAATGAAAAAGAGTGAGTGTATCTGGATGGAGCTCAAGATGGATAGGTTACCCTTGGTGTTTTGGGATTGCAGAGAGACTAATAGAAGAAACTGCCTAAGAAACTTTTTTAAAAGGGCTAAATGAAGTCGCAACCATGATTTGCAATACAGTTCTTTAATCTACTAGTTCTGTTCTGATGTCCTCTTTCCAGGAACGGTAATATCAAACAATCTTGTTTGCAGAATGCAGGAAGAGCATAAATATATAAGATTTTTCTCTGCTGAATTTCACAGACATGAAATAGACTGCCTTTCTCTCCTACTGATTATACTTAATCTATATGGCTAAAATTATATCAGGTTTTTTTTTATACAGCTAAGGCAATATAATATTATTAAAAGGCTTGCTTTATTTCACCACCTTAAAATTATTCTTTTAGTGGAATTCTGTTCCAAGAGCACCATGAAAAATGATGGCTTTCTAGCTTGATCACGAGGTTTTTGAAATAGTTGTAAGTCTAAAAGCGCTGTAAAAAAATGATGCATGACAAAGTGCGAGAATGGGAAAATCTAATTGTCACATTAATTATCTATTGACAGAAGATATACAGTAGGTGATGCAATGGCTTTGGATGTTCTTGTCTTTATTACCTCTTGGGGAAAGAGTTCAGATCATGAAATGAGTTTGGTGCTCTTGAGTGGACATTTGTCCTCATCACAAAACAACCCCATAATTCAGTGCGATGTAACAAAATTGGAGAGCTCAAATTGAGGAGGTTTAGAACCAAGAGCATCAGGGAGTGATAAATCAGGCTAGAGGTGCAGGGCAATGCCTCTTGGGGTGACTTTCACAGCGTCTGTGAGACAATGCCATCCCCATTACAAATCATTTTGCCAGGCAGACATCCTAATTCCACATGCTTGAAGGGACAGATCAAGCTAGAAATAGGAATAAAAAGGAGGCTGATCTGGTCTAAGACACTATTCCATTCAATTGCCATTCAAAGTTATGAGAACAGTGATTTTCATATTGCATTAAAGTCACATTCTGTGATTTTTGCCATTCAACTGCTAAATTCCAGGGATTTTTTCAGTCATAAGCAATGAGCAGTGTGTGATGCACACTTGCATAAATAAGAGTCCCTGAAGAGAATGTCTAAATATGGCTAACTGCTGTAAGTATACTTAATTGAATTATATTAGCATAATTGTCTACATTAGACATCCCTCTTTTGATTGCTACAACAAATTCAGGCCAACACTAGTGCATATAGTTAGCTATAGCAGCTAACTATAAACTTTTTGTGATTTATATGAAATGCAGGGAGAGTTTTCCGTTTAATTTTTAACAGTCGACATCATTACCTCCATGTCACCTTCTGAAGTGGCTGCAGTAGGTACCTTTGTTTACTTTTTCTACAAGAAGACCCACTTGCAGGTATTTTGCTTGTCACAAATATCACATCTGGGCCATCAAGAGAAATGTTCAACTTGAGAGAAGAATTTGACTGAGTTTTGAAGTGTAAATCGTCACTGTGAGACACTAAATTCTGCTAAGCCCATTTTTTGCTTCCTGCATTTTTCTTTCCTGTCTGTCATGATACAGAGAGGACTCAAGGATCTAAGTTTACAAATAAGAGATATCCAGAAACTATATATACAATAGTGTATGTATATTGCTTATATATTTTTTATATATATTACGTATGTAGTGGGCAAAATAAAGATAATTAATTCTTTTCATTCTAGCTATGCATTCTTACATCTCAGTCTCAAAACAGACTTTTTTGGGTGTGTAAAGAAATTATTTTCAATCATTTGTAAAGACATCAGATTGCTAACATAGTTATGATTGCCTGAGGGAACGCAAGAGGATTCTGTGCAGAGGTTCTAAGGCTGGTGTGCAAAAGACATGCAAAAAAAGAAAACTCCAGTTCTGCAATATTCCACCTTGACTTACAGCGTTCCCCAGATCACTTCCCAACTAGAGACAACATGTGATCTGCCACAGCTGCGAGAAGGGTAATTAACTGCCATAGATTATGAATTTGTGAGAGACACCAAGGATAGTTTTGCAAATTGTTATTATTTTATTTTATTTATTAGCTGGCTTTAATTATATTCCTGTAGGAACCTGAATTATGGTCCAACTGCAACACAGTCTGACAGTGGAATAAGTTACACCTGCCACCTTCATGGGACTGTAGGCAACACAGCAAAATAAAGTGATCTGTTTCCTTCTTCAAATCTTCCAGACATGATTAGATGAGAGACTAGTCAGAGACAGAGAAGTCTTCAGACACAGAGCTGCTGTTTTTTAATTCTCTCAGCTAGGTCTGACAGTTAAATACAATCTTCTGTGATGGAATCAAAGTGATTAATTAGGTAAAGGAGCTGTACCCAGCCTCTTGTGCAGTTATGACTTATGTTATCCTCACTGACTCTAACCTCCATCAGCTCTGCTCAATTAACTGAGGTTAAGCATTATAGATTATTGAGGAATTGGGTCATGGTAAATCAGAATGACTTTCCCAATCTAGAAGTAAAGGATGGTGAGTTGTTTCAGAGACAAAGCTCAATGCCTAGCATTTGCAGAGCTATTCTCTACTGTTGATATTGAGTGGAAAAATCTTTACAGATGGGGTTTATCCCACCTGAATTTAGACATCAAAATGTTATCTGGGAGACTGGGCTGGTTTTTGTGGAGTGAAATATAGTCACTGGAATGAGGCAGCCAGTTCAGGGGGGATTCACCATATGCTAACCATCCATGCCATATGGGAAAAATCACCAGCCAGTGAACATCTCTCTCTCTGTATGAACCAAAGAGGGACTCTGAATGACTGAATGCCATCCTCAAGTTCTACATGATCAAAGTGGGGTGAGATAAATACAGACTTTTCTGCCTGAGACATATTCAAATGCCTGAAATTGCTCACAGAAGATGTAGCAGAAGATCCCCAGAGGATATGAGACCTCGTTCTTCCTGAAGAGACTAACCTGTACCAAATATCTTTCAAAATGAGCACGTTGGGGCTGGTTGTGAAGACATGCAGAACCTGTAGATCTCATGGGCTTGCTATGCCTGAAAACATGATGAGGCAACCTGTGTGTGTGTGTACCACTAATTTGAACATATCCCAGGAGATACCTGAGCACGGCTATACTGCCAAACTGTATAGTGGTGCCTATCTTGGTTTCAGACCACAGAAGAGCAGCACTTTTTTGATCCATTGTTCAGCATGGTGCAGAACCTGGCACAGTCCAGGAATCACTTCCAAGAGCAACTTGTGTGTGTGGAAACCCAGCTGTGAAGGCTAAGACAGTTTAAAAATACAGAAAGATGTTGCTCTATACCAGATGACCTTAATGGGCATATTTAATTAATTTAATCCATTTAACACTTAATATTAGACTGTATCAATGCTGTCTTCTGCAACTTTTTTTTTGTCTTACAAACTGACTTGAACCAAAGCACCCCTAAAAATACAGAACCAAGTCCACGTTGATATTATATGTCGCTCAGTAGAGGGGGGTGAAATGACATAACCAACACTAAATGATTTTCAATTGACTCAAAGCTCAGGCATCTGCCTGAAGAAAAAAAAAGTCCATCCCTCAAGGTTTCTCAGGGTGGTAATTTCTATGCTCTCTTACACAGGGAATGACTGCTTCATTCCCCTCTATGCAGTGTGCAGGATTGGAACAGACACAGATGTTTCCCCTAGTTATTTATTGTCTCATAGCTGCCATCTGTTCCGTGCAGCCTCCCGTTGTCCCTCCACCAATACTTAGCTCATAAACTCTTTGGACAAGTGCATCTTTTTGTCTCTAGGAAGCTTGACCTAAAATCTCTGTGGCAATACGGATAAAATAATAATAGTAATTACAATGGAATAAATGCAGACCGCAGCTTTCAGAGGCAGGAAACAGAAAATTCACCTTGAATGTGTGCATATATTTGTATTCCTCTGAAATAATCTTTCTCAAATAGAAACATGGAGCACAGCATTACTTTTGATGGAAGATTTTTGACAAGTCAAAAATTATCACCATGTTCCCTTGAAAGGAAGGGAGAGTGGAGAACAAAACATCAGATTTTAATGAATTAAAGTTATTCACAATGCCATAACCTTTCCAAGTTTTACAGAGGGAAAACTAGTCTACTCCCACCCAGACTATGCAAAATACAATTGGTTGAAATCCTGAAAAATAATCACAGAAAAAAAGTGAAAAAAGGAACATTTAGTAACAAAGATTCATACTTTTTTATTATATCAATTACCACTCCAGGACAGACACAAATGACACTGTCAACTAATATGGCTCCATGGAAATCACAATCTTTATTTTTGACAAAACTTATGCATATTCTATCTGTAAAATTTATAAATAGCAACAACATTAAAAGAACTCCAGGGGAAAAAAAAGGAGCATATACTCTACTTCATGCCAGCTTTAAAAAGGAGTATTTAAAAGACTTATCCAACTGATTAACCAAGTGGTTCAGTTGGATGGTCAAGGACTGTGAACAATGATGGTTGAGCTGATGCAATTCTCTAGTAAGTCAAGGGCTGGATGCTACTTCACAGATGCTTTACATGCTGGGACAGAGCTGCACTGCTCCAGGGAGGGCTCTGGGACCCATCGGACAGACGGAGCACTTGTGAGCTCCTCGGTGGGACACGGGAGCGTGGCCGATGGTGAAGCACTGGATGCCCAGACTGGTGGTGGGTGCCCCATCCCTGGAAACATCCAAGGTCAGGCTGAACAGGATTCTGAGCAACCTGATCAAGTTGAAGGTGTCCCTGTTCACTGCAGGGGTTTGGAGCAGGTGACCTTCAAGAGTTCCTTTCCAGCACAAACTCTTGTATGATTTAATGCACTGCACGTCTGTAGGACATGGCGCCTCTGCCAGCCAGCCCTGGCAAGTGCAGGCCTCTGCAGGGCTGGTGCCTGGCTTGTGCTCTGCTTGCAAATCCTGCCTGCTAACTGGACCGGACACAATGGGGACAGGGCACCTCAGGGTCGGAATTGTGAGTCCCCAGCGTTCCCTTTGGGCCTGGTTCACAGACACGGGCACAGACACGGACGTGCAGGCTGAGCACACTCTAACCCTAAACCTATGTGTGAATGCAAAGCTGGAGGTCAAATCCCAAAGTCCTTAAACAGTCAAAATGTCCATTGAAATCAATGTCATTTGTTCCTGGGATGGAGAAATGACCCGTGCATGCAGAGAGGTGGCAATAATTGTATCCATTGTCCTAGAGCTGGTGGAAGCTAGTTCTGCCTTGGATGCTGGCGTAACTCGTAGCGTTTGAAGACCAGCCATGGAACACACGTTAAAAAACACAGTATTTTCTCCACTCAAGAGTTGCAGAAAACGTATGAGAGGGTATGCTAAATGACACTATAGAACAGAAGAGCCACAGGGAAACCATGAATTGGGCCTTCAAGGAGCAACTTCTGCATGAGAGCTGAAGGGAAGGAACTCCAGGACCTGGCCTGGAAGATGCTGTGTCAATGCTGCCTTTTTGAACTATTATAGGTTACTGTGGTCAGCTCCTGATGAGTGGCTCATGGAGAATTGCCATCAGGTTGTACTTTCCTTTTTTTTCTTCAGGGATCCCTTCAGTTTCCGCCACAGACTATCCTTCCTCTTCATTTTTTTCTCTATCGTGGACAGTGAGGACTCTTTCCTTCGAATTTCCCTCACTAGTCCATGAAAGACATCATCGATGTAGAAGCGGAGCGCAGCTGAAGTCTCAAAAAAGGAGCAGGAGTATTCTCTGGCTAAGCTCATTCCTTCTTCAGTTGAGACCTACAAAGAAAAGAAAATTCCATAAATATTGCCTAATGCACAGAACACTAATCAACATGAGAACATTACAATATATATAGTCTGACTTCTTTGATCCTGCAAATCACTGACCAGGAAAATAATATAACAGCATCCAACAGAGAAGATTCAAGACTGAAAGGATCAGGCTGATTTCATGAGGTATTTGAACAGAGCAGACTGTCAATATTCATTTTCTCAGGTATATTATGTCCCTAATTCTGATGCATCAATTTTTCCATGTATTTCCTCTCTTTAGTACAGTAATCCTTTGGTTTGACAGTGCTGGTACTTTCATTCTATGGGCTGGAATGGATGACTAGAAAGACTTACATAGCATTAAGGCCCTAGAAAATCCTTGTTGAGCATTAACCTAATCCTGAAGGCAACTTGACTCTTTAAGCACACCAGCTTTCATACCTTAATATTTTTCAGTCACATTAATTTCTGAGCATGCCTTGGAGTGTTTTGATCTTTGCAGGCCTGTAATCCTATCCCTGAGCTCATACCTGAGCAGTATGAAGATCCAAAATCTATTTGTTTTTCAGCTCATCTTCCCTAAGTGGCCTTGTGTACTTGCTGCTCTTGTAGAACATGTGGGAAATGTGCCTGTATCTAGAGGAACTGTACGAGCCTAGAGGGAAGCAAGACAGCTCTTTTCACCTGCCTGACTTCTGAAGCAGGGATCATTTTTCTGAAATTTCCATATTGGCTATCTCTTGGCATTTGACCTGCCAGCCTGCTAAATGGAAAGGTGTTCAGCATGCTGATTAATGTGTGCTTCAAACAGACCTTAAATGCTTATCATAAAGGCTGCCACTGCCTGCCACTTGAAGTACTTTTTACACTTTGGGAGCTCATCCAATAACATGCAGCAAGTCCACAGCAAAACACAGAGCAATCCCTGTGAGCTTCTAAATGTTAACCCACCTTCCCAACCAATAGATTGTCCTTTCTTTTCAGTATTTGAACATGAATCTGAATAAATGAATCGTATCACTTACATGTATGGTGTATAATCAAATTCTAGATCAGAAATCTCAGGCTTTGTTTTTATTTGCATTTGAATATCATGATTTATTCAAGTCACTTTCCAAACACCCTTATGAAAAGGCAAAACAGTACTTTGAGACAGCCTTGTGAAAGGCTACATAATAGGCTATGGAAAGTCTTAATTGCTACTGTCTACCAAAAAACTCGTCTTGGAACTTTGTTGTTGTTAGTTTTTGGTTTTTTTTTTTCNTAGCTTCATGCACCCAAAATGCCATTTATATTTATTAGGGAAATAAACCCCTGTGATTCAAGATACAAACACACTCTCTCATACCTACCATAAAGAAAATGCCCTTTAGGACTAAATTATGACACCACCTCATTGCATTTATTCCATCTATCTGCAAGGCTGGATACGGTGAGAAACACGATTTGGGATGAAACAGAAAATCAGTTCATTCCAGCCTGGAGGTGAATCTGCATCGAGCATGTACCTACATAACACAGACCACAGAATTCCTCACCATCACCTCTGCATCGAGTCACAAACATTGTAACATTTGCAAGGATCAGCCCTCTATGCTGCAGGTACAATCTTAATTTAATTAAGAATATTGTGAGGGTAAGCAGGGAGGTTGTGTGCCAACCTGAATAATACTTCCTGACACAACGAAAGATGGTTACCACTCTCCAAGTGCTCTAATTGCCAACCTTTTGCAAAAAGAGATGGGTAGCAATATGGTCCTTGTTTTTCTCTGGGCAGCTGTGTAAGCAAAATGCATGATTCAATATGTCTGTTGGGCACCATTGAGAAATTGATTGTCTGGATAGAAGACTATTTTGGTTTATTTTGGACTTTATAATGATCTTCTTTTTCTTTGCTGTGCTTTGTTTGAGCTGAAGGAGGAAGTTTTTTATTTTATTTTTTTAAAGATGCTACAGTTCTGAGCAAATGATTGCACAGAGCTGCAGCTTCAATGAAGATTTCATACTTTCATTACCTAAAAGGAAGAAAAACATCCACATGAACTGAAACATCTTTATGTTAAAGAATGGTAAGGCCGTAAATATAATTAGGGTGTCAGCACTGTCAGCACAAAAATACTCAAATATAAAAGGTTGTCCTTTCTTTGTCTCTGTGAATTTCTAGTCTTTACCCCACTTTGCTCCTCCTTTGTTACACTTTTTTCTTTCTTTTTTTTTTTTTTTTTTTTCTTTTCTAGGACTAAAATTATGTTT
>VWZT01012771.1:8175-20195 GCA_013397055.1 Pachycephala philippinensis | reverse complement strand
AGAACTGAAACTGTAGGACCTGTAAAATACTATGTCTGGGTTTTGAGTTTTGCTGTATTTTCTCTCAATATGTTTCTTGACCAAATATTCAGTCTAGTTTTAAATACCTCTAGTATTAAATACCTCTTTACTAGTTTAAAATACCTCCTTGCTTCACTTGAATTTCAAAAAAAATACACATAATAAATATAATATCTTCAAAGCCAAGTAAAGAATTGGGACAAAATATTCCAAGACCAGTGTCCCTTTCTCCTACTGTAAAACAATTTCCAGAATTTAAAAAGCAATGTTTTCTCAACAGTTTGACTACACTGATATAATTTCAGGGAAAAAAAAAAAAACAAAAAAAAAAAAAAAAAAAAACCCCAAAAAAAAAAAAAAAAAAAAAAAAAAAACCAAAAAAAAAAAAAAAAAAAAAAAACCCAAAAGCAAAGTAATAAAGCAAACAGGACTGACTTTTCATTAGATTTGGAAAAAACTGCCCATGAGTGAATGAAAAAATATGTGGAAATTTTTTAATTACTTATATTTTTGTGGATCTGGTAGTAAGTCTTGCTTCTATTGCAAGTTAAAGAAAAAGCTTTATATGATAGGGAAACTGCTTCAAAGGGAATTGCAATTCTCCCCCGAAAGGTTTCCTTTTCCTTGAAACACTCTTTAAGAAGAAAAATTGGCAGTTTCAGAATACTGGGTTCCTAATTTAGAGACTGAATCTAAGGCAGGTAAATAGGGTCAATAACACCTATCATGATGCACAAACACATGATAACATCTGTCCCATTTTAGTCTTTTTGCATCTGAAACATTTCCTGTCTCAGGGAGTCATGACAGCAGTTAATACATAATCTACATTCATGTCTTCTCTTCAACACTGTAACAGCCAAAGCCAAACTGAAGAGAAGTATTTTATTCAATTTTGAAGTGAGGTATCTTCTTTTAATGTTATATTTATTGAATGCAGTGACTTAAAGGGAGAAGTATGAAAGGCATAATTTGAAGCCAGTGCTGGAGTTACCTGAGCTGTGTTCAATACAGAGGCAGCTAGAAAAGCAGATGCTGTTGGAGAATGATGTGGTACTTCAAACACCAGGGATGTGAGGGACTCTGAGGTACTGCACGACAAACTGACCTGATATTCCACAGGCCTTGTTTCAAAACACGGTTTTATCTCATGTTTTGGTATCTAGGACTACACTGACAATCAGGTCCTTCAGTGTTCTATGAAGGCATCAGAAGAGCTAAAAAGGAATAAATTTCCTTTTCTTCATCTCCTGTGCACATTCTGTGAGTGTTCTAGAAATGATTGTTCCATGGTGGATGAGAAGTGTCTCAACATGGATTAAGAACCTAACGTTAACGTTTATTAAAAAAAAAAAATAAATTTAGGCTTACATACACATTTCTAGGCATTTTTCAATACTTACTATTCTTTGAAAAACTCTTTTAGCTGGGAGTCTGAATCTTGCTGGATGACAATTTTTAAAAAGTGGCGCTGAAGCATTTAGATCACTTCGACATTCTTACAAATATTAACCATGGCTACAAAAACATGGCCACAGTCCAAGTGAAATAATTTACATCTTAGTCATAAATTCTCATTTGGATACAACACTGAATTCCATAGCAATGACAACACCACTGTCAATGCCATATGACAGCTATCTTATGAGCCGGCACACGTTGTCTTCCTGATACATTAAAAATTCTCACTGGGTTTTGTCTTCTTCCTATCTGACTGGGACAAAAAAATTAAGTTATATGCTATTGCACTATAAAAGAAAATTCCAAAAAAGGGTGCTCAAAGAAAGGAAATTACAGTAAGTTCTCAAGAAAATCTACTTTGTTTATTGAAATTCTGCCATATCTTTACTTCTAGCATATTTTCTAAGTAGAAAAGATATATGTTTGATGCTGTGCTTGTTTAGGTATGCAGCCGTGTATTGAATGGCTGCTAACTGATGCCATACTGGATGCAGTACTTCTGAAAAAACAATCTTGACATGTTTGACATAAATTAGTCATATAAAAGGCATCATTGCTAAACTGTCTGAACATAAAACAAAGTTCACTTAATATTGCTGAATGAGCTGATGAGGTGAAAGTCCTCTAGGTGACCTGATTCCATCAGTAAATGCAACTAGGGAGAGACCAGGCAAAATGCAATATACCTTTCAGCTCAACAGAATTTAGTAGACCCAAAACAGGGTCTGGTGCTTCATTTTGGACAAGGTGTAGTGGCTTTAAACTCAGAGGGAACAGGTTTAAATTATAAGAAAGGAATTCTCCCCTGTGAGGGTGGGAAGGCCCTGGCACAAGCTGCCCAGAGAAGCTGTGGCTGTCCCATGCCTGGAAGTGTCCAAGGCCAGGTTGGATGGGGCTTGGAGCAACCTGGGATAGTGGAAGGTGTCGCTGCCCATGGCAGGGGGTGGAATGAGGTGGTCTTTAAGGTCCCTTCCAACCCAAACCATTCTATGACTCTGTGTTTCTTTTTCTTTGAAATGGCTTGCAAATCAATGGCAGTTTTGGCCACTTGGGATTTTTCACACTCTTTAGTACTTAACTATATGAAACTTTTAGTTCAGTCTATATTGATATATTTACTAATCAAAAATCTATATCTTTGGATGTGTGAGCATGGTAATCGGATAGAAAATTCTAAAAGGAGCAAAGTTCCATTTCATACCTGCCATAAGAGACTCTGTAAAGGGTGGCTGAATAAGTTCAGGGTCATAAGCGAGAATATTTTAAGAATACATTCAATTTTTGCAAATTGAATGATATCTCTTAAGTCTGTCCACCTTGAAATTCAGAACCAATTTTTGACTCCTTCCCTAGGTTACTTTTACACTCAGAGAAGAGGTAGATACACCAGGGCCATGTGAACAATCTGCCTCTGCTTTAGGAATCTCTACTTTTGGAATGGTTGGGTTGCTCTCTGAAAGTGTTTATCTCTATTGATTATGGAAAGGATCTTCAAACAAAAATTTGCTTAGAAATTTATTTTTAACCTCCTAAAATGTAGCATCATGAATTCCAACTTGAGTGTTTTAATACTGTTTACCTGATAAGACAGCACTGTAAGATAATTTAAGATACAGTAAGATAATGCAGTGAAAATGCATTTTTCAAGAGCCCAAAGAACAGGTTATCTGACTTTTTTCAAAACCACTTAGAGAGCTGAGACACATTCTACTTTGTAGCTCTTCCCTAATCCTAAGAGAAGTTCCTTTCTGCTGACCTCAGTCACATTGCGTGATATGCAGATCCTTTCAAAAATTTCTGCAGCCATGAAATTAGCTGGCATCATATATAAACAAAATAACTGGAGGGTATTTCCAGTGTACTAAAATCTGTTTTATTTTATAGAAGATATTTTCTTTTCTTAAGAAGCTTTCTTAATGTGTTTATTACTTTTTTTTTTCTTTTGAGGGTTAATCACTTTCATTACAGCTCATCAAGTCCTGAAACTAAATGTAAGTAGCAGCAACTGACTGTTGGACAGAATGGAAAAGCCTGATGCTACCATGCCACACTGAACAACGTTTTACCTCTGGCCCATGTATTTAACACCAGAAATGATTTTATTTTCTGCAAAATATCCCACAGGCATGTTTAGTTTTCACAGGAGGCTGTTACGTAACAGCAGACAAGGCGTATTCAGATAGCTAATGAAAAGAGTCGTGCACTAATTCTGTTCTTCCTTTGCAGTAGCAAGACTAACATCAGTTCTGGTCCAGGAAACATGTAGCTGTGGGCAAAGCTTCAAGTTAATGTGCACTTCAAAAAGGAGTTTGGTTGTTTTTTACCAGCTAGAACTGTCTGTCCGTGACTGACTCTATGGCTACCCTCCCTGGGGATCAGGAAAGTGGCTCCTCATGAATAGCTGTTTCATGGCAAAACTTTCTTAAGACAGGCAAATCAAAAGGCAGAGTTTAATCTTAGGACTACGATAACTGACCTATGTGAATCTCTAATTCATCTTGATTTTTTAAAAATTTTTGCATTATTTTGTACATAGTAGCAGGAGCAAATGCTTGAAGGGATTTTCACAGCTTTCATAAAAGAGAATATGACACTTCGGCCTTCCTCAAGGAACACATTCTCATATGATTTGTCATGTCCAACAGATTTACAAAAGGCATGACATGGCCTTAAAGGACAAATTAGAAGGGACTCAGTTTGAGTGACAAGAGGAAAGCAGCTTTTGTCCGCCTGACCCATGTCAAGTACGGACAATGAGTCAATGTAAAGGTCAGTGTGAACAACAGCCACGGGGAATTCCAGCCTTCCAAAGACAAAGCACTATGGCCAGTACTTCTGAAGTCTGTACAGCCTGAAATCAATGAAACACTTTATGAAACCTGTTTTATACTTAGCAAAGACTCAAGATACTGACATGTTTCAACACATTTTCTGCAAAATTTTTTTTGAGTTTGGATCACTTGTGTCACTTTAGGTCAAAATATCCTTACCAACAAAACCATCTGCTTAAGTCTTTACTATGTGTCAGTCAGCTATCTGCCACAATGAGCCTAACTCACAGAGATGGATTCAATGTTCCCACAAACATGTCCCAACTACTTAGGCACTCTTTAAGCCACCAATAGTACTGTTCTGAACCACCTGGAGAAGGAGACAACTAGAAACCATTTTCTGTGGAATATGTGAACATATTCATAGCATACTTAGATAANTAATGAAAAGAAAAAAATTATTGTGGGGAAATTCAGGCAGTTTTAGTTATCTTTCAGATATCTCTATGCCATGAAATGCAAATATCCTTCATATGTGTGGTCATGAAAAGTGACTTAAACACAGAAGTCTATAAAAAGCAAAATACTCTCTGATTAGGTTTCTTGCCTCCAAAATTGTCTGTTGTATGTCACACACTTTTGTTGCAATTCAATGGTCGAATAAACTCTATTACTGCTTTTCATAACTTCTCTGGCCGTGTCATCTCAAAGACAAACTCAGTGAGGATCAGGTCCCTCATGTGTTTGGTTCTGTGAAAGTGAATTGGAACATATGACCTCTCCCTGGAAGTACTCAAGATTCAATTTCAGACATAGCAGGCAAGTATAACAAATAATATCCCCATCTCTTGATTTTATCTCTAATTATTTGCTTGCTGAGTGCAATAATTCATTGTGGACCCACACTTCAGCAGTAAATTAATACTCCCACACCCTACGCTGGCTCAGCTCTTGTGACTGTAAGACCAGAATTAAAGTTCTGACCCATGTCCTCAAACACAATCTCACCCTACTCACATTTCAGTAGCTTCTTCAAGAAGGTGAATTCATTATGTATTCTTTCATAAGAGCAGATGTAATCAGAGTTACAGTCTGTCGGTTGTCCCAAAGGAAAGAAAATATAAAAACAACCTTTCTGAGTTTGTTGCATTTTTTACACTAATTTTCTTTCTTTTCTTTTTCCACTTTAGACTTTACCCAGAGAAATGTATATTGTATTCTTGAAGACCAGCATATAAAAACAGTGGAAATAGATATTCCTGAAAGAACTTATAAAGCTGAAGTTTCTTCGCAGTTTGTAAACAACTTAAATATTGCATGGCATGTAAAAAGGCACAAAAAAGGAAATCAATTCCAAAACTGAAAATGAGAAAAACAAAATCCCAATAAACTAAATTAACAAAAATCAAGAAGGGCAAGTTGGTACTGGTGACCTTAGCTGACCTACATTAGAGGGTAATTACTACCCAATCAATAGTCCTTATGCATAACTACGGACATAAATGGTCAATGGGAAGTGATAAAGAATGGTGATCAATAAACATTGCAGCCTGGCACACAGCTGTCCAAGAAGTGGGAGAAAAGTTATTACTTTTTTACTTTGTATTGCCAATATACCAATCAGGATTCATCAAACTTTGGGATTTGAGCAGCTTCCACAATATACTACATCATTGTTCTTTTAAATCCTTCCTATAAAACTGACTTAAATGACCTGGTTACAACATGGCTGCTTAGTGATCAGCTTCAGTGCAATTCCATTTTATTGCTCTATGAACTGCCAGCATTCCTGAGGAGTGTCTACAAATCTTGCATTGGTGCTTGTGAAAATAGACATGCTCCAGTTAGCTGTTTTGGGATCAGAATCAAAACAAAATGTTTCTTTGCCAGGACAATAGAAAAGAAAGAAGTAAGGCCTTGAGCTTGAGAGCTTTTGTTGAGATGCTGAAGCTCCTGTTGATGGGGGATATACAATTCCAGGTGTCTAAAATGAACTGCAGTAAAATACCAGATGAAGGGGAAGAAGGAACTTTTTTTATTGAATCCAAGTAATCTTAAACCTGGCCCTTGATGAAGACCCAATAGTACAAAATAAATTAGTATTTCTCCCTGATCACTCCTAGTGAATCAGTCATGAGCAGTCATTCAGAGTTGCACTTAATCTTTCAGAAAATATTCCTCATTTTTAATTTTTGCAGTCTAATTTACATTCACTGAGAGACAGCAGTCAGTCAGCTATGTAATATGAAACATAATTTATCACAGCTTCACACATACACACTCCTTCTCCTACAGTCTAAGAACGCTGATGAAAATTATCTCTGGGATGTGTTTTCCATAGACAGTACATGAACTTTTGTACAGGCAGTGTTTAGCTATTCCTTGTGATCCTGGCTAGGATCCACTCCTAAATGTGTGGTTCATGGGAATCAAAAATAGAATCCAAAAGTAATCACATAGAGAGATTATGATTTTGGCAATTTAGAGCCGGATTAAGAAGCTTTTTCCCACAAAGATGACAGACTTACTGTTTTAGAAATAAGGCAATCTGACCAATGGATCTTTCTAAAATCTTCTCATGTACGTTGTCTCAAAAGGATCTTAGATGATTTCAAAGCATATACACTGCTTTAACTCAAGAGAATGTACACCCTTTGATGCCCTCAAAAATTAATTTTGAGGAAAATTTTACCTATTTAAATAGTTACCACAAATAACACTATAAATAAAATTACAATTCTATTGCTAATACTGTGTTTAGATCTTACCCCTTTGGATGCCCAGAGTGTATTACCCTGATTCTTTTGTGATATTAATAATATATTCCAAGTTCAAATTGGTGAGTGCTGACCCACTGGTGTGATTCCAAGAACTTCAGCAGGACAAGTTGCCTGCTATGGAATAAGAGTTACAATGTTCCACTGTCCAACAAAGCAAAATAAATTTGTCTTCTTCCTCCCATCTTTTATTTCTATATGTTTTTCACAAAGCAGCAGGGCTGTTTAAGGCTGGTCAGAACGGATGTACTTGGGTTTCAGAATATGACAGCAACTTTGACTGCCATCCCCCCCTTCCTTTGGCTTTCCCATGATTAATTGGATATTATGAATAGTCAGTTTGCATCTGGACATGAAGCTCAGAGTGACAACAGCCTCTGAACCATTTTACCCTGGGGTAGTGCTATGGTCTCTTCCACTGTGACGCACATTTTCTAAATTGCTTGAACGTGTTTATGCACAGCTAATGGATTGTATTGCAAGGAATAACATTTTGGCTACACATAAATCTGCCTTTAGACCTCATTCCATGATAAATATGTTAGTAGCTTTTATGCATGATTTTTTTGTACCTCAACACAGCGCACAATTGGCAGGCAGTATTGTTGGTGACTGATAGCACCCTTATAGCATTAGATTTGGAGGATTGTTGATTAAAACACACTAAATTGTCTGCCTGTACTATTCCCTGGTTTGGGATTGATTAAAGAAATTATGGTGTGCTTTCTTGGGTATGGATGTATGACTAATTACTGGTGGTTCTCTTTGGAACAACCATATTTATGAAACTGTTTGACCACAACTTAGGAACTTCAGTTCTGTGACTTTTAGTCAGTAAAACAGAACTCAGTCGTGCAAAGCCAACAGGACTGTTCCCATGAGCAGCCTCAGACAGGCTAGCCACTGAGTTTACTCTCTCCAGTAAAAAAAAACCCAAAGATTTGTGTGAAGGTAACATACTCATTTGATGGTAGCTCTTCAAAGGATCTGCAACTCTAACAAAATATTCCTTCTTGTTTTCCATACATCCCAAAGGCAACGTCTTTCTAGTGCCTGCAAGGTTTCTCCAGTGCAATAATTCAGTTCTGCTGGTGGAGAGCATGTGTCACTTCTGCAAATAAAGCCCATCTTGATTAAAGGAACATATTTGCCTGAACCATGGCAATTTTCCTTGGAGCCAGTGAACAGATCACGGCACCTTTTCTTTCTTTCAGCTGTGTTCTTCACCCCTCACTGTGAAAGTTCGTGTGTCCAGCACTGAAATGCCCTGTTCATTCCATGGCATTACATTACAGCATGGCCTCAACTGTATCTATTAACTAAAATTAAATGTTATATGTCCACATATGCATGTATCTATATATATATATATATACCCCTCTACTCCACATGTGTGTGTTTTATGTTTTTGTAGCAGCTTGCAGATCCTCAGACAAGGAGGTTCTGAACGTTTTTAATGTAGACTTGCAAAGCCAGGTAAAGATGCTCTTACCATTCTCCAAGCACTGGCAGATTCCTCATCAATAACAAAGTTCCAGATGTGGGTTTACTGAGGAGCCAAGGCTGTGATGTCCTCTATGGGCACTGACTGATCTAGTGTGCTTCCATTGCCTCTCTGTGACTCTGCAATTTTAGACTGTCTTCATTTTTACTGGGACAACATTCCTCCCATCTGCCCACTAACTTAGTTATTAGCAACATGTAATGGATATTTATAACTTATATTAAATTGAGATCTTTAATGTAAAGGCCATCCTTATCAATTGTGGCAGTACCATAAGACATTATCTGGTAATCTGACAATATCTGTAATGTGTGACATAAGGAAATGTGTGTTCCTTGAGCACTTATGAAGTAAAATCAACCCTCCCTTCCCCACTTACCACATATCAAATATATGGGCCTAGCTGCAGATGAGTGATGGGGGAAAGCCAAAATATACAGACTATTAAAATGTTCTATCTCCTTTCTTCTGTTGCTCTTCCTAATTACTGTAATTGGATAATGTTCTGGGAAGTGTCCTGGTAATAGAAGAAAAGAAGAAGGTGATGGCCCTCGTGACATATGACATTATCTGAAAACTGTCAGATGACAATGTTTCTCTCAAGGAATAATACTCCCTTTACTTGTTAACATTTTCAATGCAAAGGCCAAATGTTTTGTAGAGAAGCATCACCCTGGAGGTCAGAACACAGGCAAAGTAAAAGCAAATGCTTTTACAGGGCAAATGTTTTAACTGTGTTAAAGACTCCTGCAATCATGACTTGCAGAATTGGGTTTTCTTTAATTTTTTGAGATTACTGCTGAGGGATAGCATTGTCTGATTACAATGTGCACTTAGACATGATCTAGCTTTGTTCTTTGCTTTACTGAAAAGAGTTATCTTTGATTTTGCATGCAAGGAAGTAATGCACTGAATTCTTGTGTACCCCCTTGCATCCCAGGAACAGTCAGTCAAACAACTCACACACTGTTGAAAGAGGTTAAATGTCCTCTGCACAGTCATAATTCACCAAATATACCAGGCAATAAAATCCTGTGATAACTCACTTTTCATGACAAACCCTGTAATGAGAAGTGAAAATGGGAAAAATTCATCTATTCACTTGACATAGATTGTAACTAGAAAGAGAAAAACTAGCCCAGAATTAACTCATTCTTGCAATGACCACACAACTGCAAACAGATTTTTCTCCTTGAGTTTTTGATTTTATTTACCTTTTTCTTTTCCTTGAATACCTCTCTAGCAGCATTGCTAGAGAACAGTAGCTAAATATGAATAAAAAGAAACATTTGAAAGTGTCTACCCAGCTAATGCCCATTTCCATTGAGCAGAAAACCAACCCAGAATTCCATTGAATTTAAACACATAATTGAACCACTGCTTAACAGTTATTCCCCCTTTAAAGAAACCTGACTTCTTATTTTAGAGTTTATAACTCATTGAATCCACATATGCTCAGCTGTCACAAATAGATAACTTCTCCCCATTTTATGTAGATACTGTAGGTACAGAGCACAAGATCCATTGAATAATGGACTGCAAGCTAATAAGAAAATGAGGGAATTAGTCACACTCATCTTTAAAAAATATTGTGCCATGATCCAAATGCCTGTAGCCAGATCCTAATACTGGGTAGGTGATGGAAATAAATACGCTGGAAATCAACAGATATGAATAATGCAAATTCTTCATATATTTGCAAGAAGCCATACAAAATGCTTTTGAAATAAGGCTGTTTCTGACACTTTTTTGCTGTATACAGCATTAAAAGACTCTCATGGGGGTTCTCAAATGACTAGAGGGGCTTTTGCACCTTTTCCTCTGCAAATGAGAAGGTCTAAATGCCTGAGACACCTCGGGAGAACAGAGCAAAACAGTGCAGAGCATATCACGAAGATATGGGGGTGAAGATATGGCTCAGCTACATAAAATTATATGACAGCAGAAAGCTTAAGAATTATTAAGAATATGGCATTTCTGGCACATTTCTGGAAAGCTACATCATGTAGTATCAAAGTGACCTCTGCCCATCCTGTCAAACCACATCAGCTTATCTTTTGTTACTATGCCTATTGACAGCACATTCTGTGATGAAGCATGACATAGTATGGAGGACAATAAGAAATGAAAAGCTAACCTTTTGTGACACATATTGCATTAAAACACCAATAATACATTTCTATGTCCTCAGAGGATCAGAATGAATACCTCCCATTGTGGCACAGGAACACATGTTTACAGATTTGAGTTAAAATAGGTTTTCAAGGAAATAGCCCAGTATCCTGTTATTTTGAATGAAAGTGAGATACTCTTACACTGAGGATTATTCTCTCTCACAATATATGTCATTCTGTTCTCTTGTATGGAGTCAGTACTGAGATCTATTCCCTGGCTTGTCCCTTTTCAGGAGAGAATAGAAGTGATTTGGTATCTACTGTGCTATGTACAGGAAACTTCTGAATGGAAAGTCTTCCATTCTCTGCAGAGTTGGAGAGCTCAGAGGAGCTGAGCAATCCCCTCTCTGCCTTTCACATCCAGTTAAACAGGTGTCTTTATCTGGGAAGGTGTATGAACATGAGAAAAAAAAAATCCACAAACAAAAGGTAGAGGAAGCAATACAAAATAAATGGCAGGAGAAGACTGATGGCAAAGGAGCAATAACGAGAATGAAAAAGTCTGAAGACTTATTAGTAACAATGACAGAGAATAACAAAGAAGCATGTGATGGAAGTTGGAAACCATGGGAAAATGTGCCTGGAAGCAGGCAGTTCAAACAAAAATGCTGATGTGGAAAGTAAAGCTAGAAAAACAAGGGGAGTCAGAAAGACTGAAATATGCAGAAGAGAAAAAGGGCTCTGGTAGCCTGCAGCCCAGAGATTCATATTTCAACTGCTACTTACACTTCATCACATCTCTGTAACAGCAAGTAATACATTCTCATACATTCTTTTTAATTTCTCTGTTTCTCCACTATGAAACAGAACACTGGGACAAAGTATTCCATCATGAAATACTTCATTTATTACTAAATGCATTTTTTCTAGATTTTCCTGACACAGTCTACAAGAAACTGGTTGTGTTTTCTTCCTTTCTTTTCTCATCTATGGCTAACCTTCAATTCTAACCTAATGCTGACATTATTATTTAATATACCACCAACATGATAGTTTTTTTTGTTTCTGAGAATCATGGAGCCTACATTTTTTCATAAGTCTTAAGTGGCCTTAAAATAGGCATTTCTGAAAAGCCTGATAATTTGCTAAGGCAATGATACAGTTTATATTATCTGATCTCTCTTTGTATTTGTCATTTGAAAAATTAAGTTTATTTAACGTTGTTACAGACAGAAATTTATACAAATATGAGTGGTAGGAAGAACAAGACCAATTAAGAAAAATTTCTTACTTTCAAAGGGCAAACAGAAAACAACAAATTAAACCAGGATAATTATTACGTTAAAAACATTGCTTTAATCTAAAAAGAGTT
>VWZT01012767.1:654690-719985 GCA_013397055.1 Pachycephala philippinensis | reverse complement strand
GATGGGGATGGAGCGAGCAGCCAGGAGCGGGGGATGCACCTGCGGAGGGGATGTGGGGGTTTGTTAGGATGGAGGTCTGGGAGGGATTTGGGGTTTTAATTGGAGCTGGGAGGTTGGAGAGGGTTAGGATAGGGATATAGGAGGGGGGTTTGGGGTTCTTGACTGCATGGAGGAATTTGGGGCTTTTGTTTGAGTTGGAAGGTTGGAAAGGATTTGGGGGCATTGTTGGGATGGGGATTTGGAGTTGTTTAACTGCATGGAGGGATTTCGGCGTTTTGTTGGAGTTGGGAGGTTGGAGAGGGTTTAGGGGGTTTCATTGGGATGAAGTTTTGGGGTTCTCAAATGCAGAGAGGGATTTGGGAGTTTCATTGGAATTGGGAGGTTGGAAAGGTGTAGAGGTTTTACTGGGATTTGGGGTTCTCAGATGCGCAGGGGATTCGGGGGTTTTGTTAGAGTTGGGGGGTTGGGGAGGATTTTGGGGTTTCATTGAGGTGGAGATTTGTGGAAGTTTGGAGAGGGGATTTGAGATTCTTAACTGCATGGGGAGATTTGGGGGTTACATTTGATTTAGGGGTGGATTTGGGATTTCCACTGGGATGGGGACTTGAGGGGTGGTGGGATTCCTGTCACTTTGGAAAAATGTGGGGTTTTTGTCAGGGTGGGCCATTTGAGGGGGGATTTGTCATTCCCATCTACATGGAGGGGTTTGGGTTTTCATTGGATTTGGGATGTTGGGGAGGATTTGGGGTTTTTATTGGAATGAGAGGAGTTAGGATGATTTGGTATTCCAGCCTACATAGGGGTGATCTGGGGGTTTTCACTGCAGCTGAGGGTGGATTTGGGGTTTTTATCATGGTGAAGACTTGTGAGGGATTGGGAGTTTTAATCTGGATAGGGGTTTGTAATTCGATTTTGGATTCCCACTCACATGAACAAGGATTTTGGATTTTTGTCTGGATGAGGACTTGGGGATCTCTCTGGGATTCCCACCTGCATGGCAAAAATGTGTGGGTTTTGTCAGGATGGGCATTTGGACGTGGATTTGGGATTTTCATCTGGATGGGGGTTTGGGGTTTGATTTCAGATTCATATCCAGGTATGGGTTACTCGGGGATTTTCATCTAGATTGGGTTCACTTTGGGATTCTCAGCATGGCTGGGGGTTTATTTGGAATTTCCGTCAGGAAGTGGGATTAATTTGGGGTCACCTTCTGCATATACACCACCCACACACGCACTGATCCCTCCTCTTCCCCACAGAGAATGTACATTTTCCCAGGATGTTTTCTAGGAAAGATTTGCTCCTGTTTGAGAATGTCTCAAAGGCAGTCACGTGCCCAAAGTACGAAGGACAAAATTATGATTGAATCTTGGCATTGTTTTGTGTTGAGGCACCGAAAGTTGTTTTGCTCAGGCAAGGAGTGCTAGCTGCAGCTGGGAGGAGACTGAAAATAAACTCAGGGCTGTGCACTGAATCCTCCTCCTGGCTCTGCTGGATCCCGGAACCTTCCCAGCCTGGACCCAGAGGTGGTGAAGGTAACCTTCACCCCAAAAAAGGACTTTTCAGATATGGTTTTCTTCAGTTAAAGGTGGACTTCATTCTTGCTGCAAGGTCACCTTCAGAAGATGAGGAGATGCTTGGGTTTGCTGGCTCAGCCCTCCCTGCTTTGCCTGTTGTCCCCAGAAAAGGTTTCTTGTCCTGATTTACCTCTGGGTCGGTGCAGAGACTTTCCAGGTGCCTCAGCCCAGCCTCAGCTCTTCTTGCTACAGCTCTGCACTACACAGCACCCAAAAGCTGTGACACTCGATTGCAAAGGATGAATGAATGTGTTGGTGCACGTTGTTAATCCTGCCTGTGTCAGAGAGGCAGCACCTTCTCCCCCTGAGGATTATTTTTAATACCAGATCCCATTCACACACCCTCTCCCAAATTTTGGTGTTAACTGCCAAGCCAAGAGAGCCCAGGGAAAAACCTGAGCTGCTTCAGTACAGCAGTGACCCTGGGATGGATGGCAGGGAGGTGATGCTGAGTTCTTCAAATTCTCTGTTTATGGCACCAGTGCCCCTAAAACACTACAAAAATATCCCGTGGCTCGTTGCTCAGGGGTAGCAGTGCCTGGGAGAGGGGGATTCCCCAACGGGTGTTGGGTCTCCTCTCGAAGTGAGGGCTGTGGGAATAGCAGATAAGAACAGAGCTCCCTTGGCAGCAACCTAAGGAAAACAGAACAGCCTGAACTCCACTTAAAAATCAGGCTGGATCTGGTTTTATTGTGTGATTTTTGTAATGAGAGTTAGGAGAATTCTGTCTGGTTGGTCCCATCAGCACATCTGGGCTGTGCTGGTCCTTTGGCCTTAGGCAAGGAGGAGGGAGCCTCATCCCTGAGCATCTGATGCTTAAATCCTTCTAGATTGATAATTTGGGATGTAGGCTTTCTCTTAATTATCACAAAAGGCACTCTGGCACTTACGCAGGGAGTTTTGTGAGTTCTCAACAGACTTGTTGGATGCAATGCTCTTTAGTTTCCTCAAGCCTTGGCTGCTGGCAATTGCCACGGTGGCTGAAACAGCAGCATGGCCTCCACTTCTTGGAAAAATGGGATTCTTCCAGAAATGTGGAGCTAAGGCTCCTTTTCCAGGAGGGCAGCAGGAAGGTCTCCCATTATCCCTGCTGCTTTGCAGGGTACAGGCGCCTTCCCACGGGCACCAGCCCCGAATCTGCCTCTGCTGCAAAGGGGATAATTACTGAGGGTGTCAGATCAAGGCTGTGAATCATGAGCAGCTGAGGGAAAAAAGAAAGGGATATTTAGCATGACTGCTTCAAAAGCTGGATGTCTGATAAAGCACATCCCAACCATCAGCTGGGGGAAAGGTCAGGAAAAAACCCTAATTTGGGAAACTGGGCACTTTCTGGGGGTGTCAAAAAGGCATCAGTGTTCTCCAGAAAGATGGGAACAGTCTTTGACATCCCAAACATGCAGCATTGCTAACTGGGAGCTTTATCACGAGTATCCCAGCTCTAGAGGTTTCCCTAAATACCAAAATCACGGGGCCAGGAAATTATGCAGAGGCTTTTTTTTTCAACTCCAAACATGAACGTCTTAGAGGTGTAGGGAAACCCTTTGGAGAACAGCCTGCACACCTGTCTGAGAAGTGGGAGCCAAAAATAAGAATTTACTTTAAAATTTATTATTGACATTATGATTATTTAAAATCTCACGGGCTTAATTCAGTCGAGTGTGTTTTTTAATCCTGACATTGATGTGGCTGCACAGAGGTTCACACGTACCTGGGTCTGTGTGTTCCAACCAAATATTTATGTAAGGCTGTGAAAGAGCAGCACAGGGAGTCAGTGGTTTCAAGGTATGCAAGTCAGCTGGGCTGAAACCCTCTCAGGAGGAGGAAGGCTCCACATGGCACAAGATTTCCTGGTTGGGGAAATCTCAAAATGCTTTTGTGATTCCCAAAAGTGGCAGAGACACCCCATTTCTTCTGCAATTTAGAAGTAAACTGGACAAAGGAGAAGAAAACATAAAGTAGCAGTTGCTCTCGTGCTTCACAGTGCTGGGATAAATCCCCCAAGACAGTTTTATCTTCTCTGCACCTTGTAAATCCTTCTTGGCTGCGTTCAGATTCGTCACAACACTTGACTGACGTCTCCAGGCAGCCTGGCAATATTTACCTCTTCTCACAGAAAATGACCGAGGGAAGCCTGCGCAGCTCGAAAATCCTTGGGCTGAGATCCAGCTTAGGATCATTTAACTTGCCAGTAATCCGATTTCATTGAATGCCGTCACCCATCTCCTTGTGCGACTGGGCACGAAGTAATAATGTTTGGAATTCAAATTTGGGGCTGAGATGGGCAAGATGAAGGGCTGATACCTCTGACGTAAGTAACAGTGTGAGCAGCAGCCTGTGGGCTCCTGGGTGGAGGATCACTAGAGGCTATTCCAGGAAGGAAAGCAAAAAAAAAAACCAAGCCCAAACCACCCTCCTTTCATCAAGAGACAAAAATACCTGAGCTCTGATGTTTGTATTTGTATTTCAGAAGATGGGGAGTCAGAACTGTCACGTGGGACTCTGCTCCTTAGCCTGGACCTGACCCAGAAGAAGGAAATAAAATGCAGCTTGCCTCAGGAGCAGGAATTGTCTTGAGAAAGCCAGGAACAGCCCAGGATACTGCTCACAATGCCAGCTGTCTGTTCCCCAACTTCTGTGACTGAAGAGGCAAAAATCCTGTTGGTATCAGACAAAGACTTATAAAATCCAGGTTCAGCCCTTGGTTCTGAAATAATCTCCTGACCTCAGCTGTGATCCTATTTTGAAGGACTTCTGTTCTTCCATTTTTTTCTGCACTTGACCACTCAGACAGGTGTAATTTCTGATTCTCTTGGGTTTAAGGGAAAAAGCAATGAACTTCATTTTCAGCAAGCTGCCAACCTTCCTGCAGTGCACATGCAGCACCTCTCCAGAAAGCCTATTGCAGTGTTTGACCACCCTCTGGGTGAAGAAATGCTTCCTTATGTCCAGTCTGAACCTCTCCTGAGACAGTTTTGAGCAATTCCCACAAGTCCTGTCACTGGATATCAGGGAGTAGAGCTCAGCACCTCCCTTTCCACTTCCCCTCCTCAGGAAAGTGTAGAGACCAACACAAACAACCCTTTTTCCATGGCCACAGTGAGTGGATCACTGCTGCTCCAAAATCCCTTGTGTTCATCCTCCCCACAAACTCCTGCAGAGGTCTGTGGGCTGTGAAGGACCAGTAGGAGACCTCCAAGAGAAATCTAGAATAGATTGCTCCTTTTTGCTGGACAAGGGATCAACAATATTTCCTTCTAGATGGAGAATGGAAACTCCTCGAAATCCCAGTCTGGATTCAGTGGGAATTTCCCAGGATGACCCTTGGGTGTAGCACACCTCTCCAGCCTAAATATTCTCTGCCCCTTGGGCCCCCACTGCTCTCCCAACACCAAGTCCACATCTCTTCCGAGTGGCTGTGCCACCACCTCTTCCCTCTGACAAGGATCTGCCCCAAAAACGCCTGGAAGTCACCAGGGCAACCTGCAAAGGTCCTGCAGCTCTGGATCACTGTTTGGGGCTGCAGCAGCCTTGAGGAATTCACTATTTGTTTTAGAGATAAAAGCTGCAACTTCCACACATTCTTCTTCAATTTCACTCTCCATTAAGTGCATTGCCCTGTCATAACAAAGCTCGTTGAATTATTGGAGATGAGGGGAATTGTTGGGAGCCTGGAGTGGGGAAGGGGATGGGAGGGAGCTTGGGGTTTGTCTTTGTGGAACCCCTCCATGGAGCATTTAGGATGTGGCTGGGGCTTTGTGAGGGTGCCTGGGGGACCCCAGTAAGGGCTGGGATTGAGGGCCAGAGGGGTGGGTCAGGTAACCTTGGGGAAATCCCTGTTTGCTTGTCTCCCTGTCCCTGTCCTGGACTGTGTTTCAGTTGGTGTCCTCCTGCTTTCCCTTCTGCTTTTTTAGACATGGACAAAAAAATAAAAAGGAAAGAAGGGGTCAAATGAAAGCCTCATGTCTCAGAAAAGTGGTTGACTCCTCCATTTCCTCCAGCACTATCAAAAATCTCATTTTCTATTCCCCACTCCAATATCCACTGTGTGTTGGTGCTCCCAGTGCCCTTGTGAGCAGCTTCCCTTGTGCCTGGTGCAAGCTATGGGTTGCTGAGATGTGAATCACCTCAGATGGCTTCCTTCCACCCCCAAAATCCCGCTCTGGGGTATCAGCATGGCAGAGCTGATGTGAATCCTGTCACCCCAGCACCTCCCATCCTTGTTCTGGTGTTTGTTTATGGTGGATTAAGGTGAGAAATGTGCTTTTGGACAGGAGAATTCACTTCCACAGTGGGAACCCAGGCCAGGCCGGGTGAGCCATTTCTTGCAGCGACATGAGGTGAACCCCACTCCTGAGTCTCATTTCTAATGCTCATGTTGGTTTAGTTTTTAACTAATTAAAATTTTAACTAATTTTTAAATTAAATTTTAACTAATTTATTTTTTAACTGATTTTCCATTCCAGTTCCTCAGTTCCCCAACACAAGCTCCAAGTTACATCCTGCACCTCAACAAGATGAACAAGATCATCACCAGCTGGGTCTGTGAAAGGTTTTGACATTTACAGAAAGAACATGCAGTGGAAACAATAAATGTTATTATTTTCACGAGCTAAAGTTTTGTACAGATAAACACATTTGCTCTTTTTCTTCCTTAATAGTGAGGGGTTTTTAAACACTTTATGTGGAGCTCTCCCATTTGAAGACAAGGCTGAAAACAAACTGGGAGCTGATTGAAATGCTGCCTCCCTTTTATTTCCCTGCTCCCATGTTTCAGTGAAGACTAATTTAAGGGACATTCACCCAGTTAGTGGAAATGCGTCACTCTTATCAGCAGTAATGGGAATTACAGAAGGACATTGCTTGCAAGGTTGACAAGGATGGAGCTAAATTTCCCTGCTGGACCAGTGCAGAGACAGGAGAATTCCTGCTTGCACCAAAACATGTGGCCAAAGTACTCTTAAGGAGAAGGCAGCTGAAGCTCTCTCCCTCTCAGCTGCAAAAAAAATCCTTCACAATAAATAGACAGGGGAAAAGGGCAAATGAGCAGGGGCAATCTCCATCCAGCCAGTTCCTCATCGTTTCTGCAGTTCTGTGCAGGTGCCCACACCAGCAGCACCCCCAGCACGACAATTTTTGAGTGGTGTTTGGAAAGAAAAAACATCTCAGAGCTTTCCAAGCAGCTGGGGAAGGAAAGGCTTTGAAGGTGTGAGATCCTGTCACCATCTCCCCTCTGACAGTGCTGGGACTCCCAGCGAAGTGCTGACCTTGGGGAAGGTTGATGAGGTGTTTCCCTGCTGCAGTTGGGTGCTGGTGATCTGTGATGGCTTTAACTGCTTCTCTGGCCCTCAGATCTAGGATAAGCTAGGCAGGAGTGATTAACCCAAACCACCCCAAATGTGGAGTCACTGTTGATTCAGTTTAAGCCAAACCTACTGCCCAGACACTGGGAAGTTGTTGCCAGGAGACCTTGTGCAAACACTTCACCCCCTTGAGATGAAGCCAGCCTGGAGGCAGAATGCCTGCAGCCTTTACCAGCAAAAAGAAATTCTCCTTTCAGCCCAGAACACTGGCAGTGAGATGGGATTTATTAGAGCTAAGGAATATTACTGCTCATTCTTGTGCTTCAGATTGATCTAAGAAAGCTCAAATGGATTCAAAGCTGCCTTTTGCTCAGTGCTGTGCAAACAGGCATGGAGAGCATCCCTGTCCCAGCACAGCTAAAGCCACATCCTCTTGGCTGGGTTAAGGGTGTTAATGAGCTGCCTGGGGAGCTGACATTTCGTGAAGGACAATTAGCAGCGTTCACAACCCTCCACCTTGGTATTTTGCATCAGATACAGCCCTGCTTTGTGCCTCAGCTCTCTGCTACCTGCAGGAGGAGGGATTCTGCTCACAGATGCAGGAGGTGATGGCAGGGGAGTTGCTTTGTCCTAAAAATGTCAGTTTTGGCTCTGGGGTTGAGCATCCTGAAGGAGGCAGCTCTGCAAGGGCACCCTGACGCTTGCACCAGTCAGATGCACACCCCCACTCCCCCCTGCTCTGCAGTGTGATAGGCTGCAACTCTGCTAAGGTAATAAAAAAAAAGAGAGTTAAAAGCCAGAGTGGAGAGAAAAAGAAGAAAATTAATAAATAAATCCCCAGCAATCTGTGGTTTGTGGCCTGGTCTCCTCTCTCCAGGAGTCCTCGCAGTTACACGAGGATCAAAGTATGAACCTAGGAACCTGGAAGGGTGCACATCACACCCAACTTTGCCCTGTGTTGACATGTGACCACTTCTGGGGCACAAGTGAAGGGTGAAATGTGATTCAAATTGTCAGGTTTTTGGACATCCACCCACAGTGGCAGGTGTGTCCCAGTAACCAGAGGAAGCACATGTCCTTTTGGAGCAGTAGCTGGAAGCCATGGGGGATCCTCTGGGGCATCTCAAATGGACACTGCATTTATTGGAGGGTCCAGAGAGACACCCTGTGCTCCTGGAGGTGGCTGCTTTGTTCGTGATTCTGCATTTGGGGGATGTATTTATGCCAAGCAAGCTGTGCACTGGTGCACACAGAAGGGCAAGAGATCTGAAGACACTGCAGAGAGACGTGGAGAGTTTTTCAGGATTTAGCTCCATGCCAAGTACACAGCAGGACACAGCAAAGCAGAGAAATTCCTCAGGAGTCAATTAAAATAACAGTTAACCAAGGAGACAGCTTGAATCTCTCCTGCCAGAGAAGGCAATAAACATCAGGAAAAAGGGCGGCCGGTGGGAAGATTGAGTGTCCAGGAGAACACTCCAGATGTGGTCTGTGTTTCACTCTGCTGAGATTAACAATAAAAGGAAATTCTGGAAAGAACGGGGGGCTGGGCTGGACCTGCTCCTGTAAGAAACGTGGTGGGAAGGCCCCCGTTGTGGGGAGAGCTTTGCTGAAGTTTCTGGGACCAAAGGAAGTTGTCATTATGTCGCTGCATCCTGTGTGTGAGAGAGCCACGGCCCGCTGAGGGGAACATCTGCAAAAGATGGAAAAGGACACACAAGGCTCTGACCTCTCTCTCCAGGTTGAACCTGATTGGTTTTCCTGCGAGCAAATGGAAAATCCACTCAAAGAAAACCTGCAATTCCTTCCCAGCAAGCTTGCAAACATCTAGAGCTCAACACACCACCAGCAGTGACTGTGCAGGAGAGATCCCATGCCTCTGCTGATGGATCAGGCTTGTGGGTTTGGCAAATTGGGCAGCAGGGGATAAAGAGGGTGTGCTTTCCATGCTTTGTCTGATTGACCTACTCCAGGATCAGAGCTGGATCCCAAACCTGCCAAGGGCAGGGTGGAACTGGAATCTGTACTATTGATCCCTATCAACACTCTTGGTCTCTAGCTAGTATATCTTGGTCTGAATCCACCAGGCTTAGTCTCAATCCACCCCTGACCAGCAAGTGCTCCATGTCCCATGTGAAGTTCCTGAGGCTCCTGGGTCACCAGCAGTTGGACTTTTTCAAGTGTGTATCTCCATTTAGGGTCTCTCCAGTCACTGGAGACGATGCAGGTGTTTCTCTCCACTGCCCTGGGTGGGATGACCAGAGAGAGATTAACATGGATGTCACTTTTTTCTCTGGGAAATGTGAGATGAGGCACAGCTTTCCCCACATGATGCCTTACATTTTAGCTTTTATATTTTTCCAATCCTGTATTCCCAGTGTGTAACTCTGCAGTGTCCTGGAGCCTGGGAGCTGCTGCTCTCTCATGCTGAGACAGACAGAACAAAGCCTCTCCAGGCTGCTCTCCAAGGACACCCAGCCCGGCCTAGGCCCAAAATGTGTAACCCAGCATCTCGAGAAGGGGGGCAAGCTGAGGGGAAATTACATCATTAGCTAAAGTTTAATTGGTGAAATTGGGTTGAGATGCAAATGGACCAAAGCTATAAAAGTGTGAAGAACTCGTGACTCGGGGTCCATCTAGGGTGCAGCCTTTGGCCTGCCCAGGGTGTGCCTCTGAAGGCCTTTCAAATAAATATCCACCTTTATTCCCTTACTCCTGGCCAGTCTCTGTTTCTAGGTTGGCCTCTTTAGGCATCAACACATCCCAGAAGGCAGTGCCATACTAACTTCCTTCATACTTGGAAATATTTAGGATGCTGAGGCAACTAGGAAAACGTGAAGTCTGTAACGTTTCTGTATTTCTAAGCCTCTGGACAGTGGGGTCAGGCATTGAGATGACCAGTGAAGGCAGGGTTGTCCATCCATGTGTAGCAGCCACGATATCCAGGAGCACCCGGGAGGGAGGGTGGAAGGAGCAGGATGGGCTCACGAGGGTGATCAGGGAGCTGCAGCACTGGGAAGAGTCAGGTCACCTTGGAAGAACTCCCAGCCCTTTTGTCTCCAAGATCTTGAGAACAAGATGAATTCCTACCGAGACTTCAGGAACATGGTTAGGTAATGTATAAAACTTCATCTGGATCAATGCAAATTTCCTGCTTTATAATGTGGAGAAACCTCTCTGAAACAAGGGCTGTGAACACAACTGCTGTCCCGTGAGAATCCTCCCTGCAGGAAGAGCCTCACCTCCTTCAAAGCTGCTGAATTCACAGGGAGGATGACAAACCCAGATGTTGACTTTTAATGTTGCTTTTCAAGATGCTGGATTAAAGAACAGGTTGATGTTGTAACATTGTTGTTCACACACTGAATCACAAAAAAACTCATTTTCTCTAAAAAGAGTCTGTTTGTCCTCTTCAAACTCTGTTTTCTTTTCTCTTTCACATGTCTGCATGGGCAGCATTACAGAACAGCATTTAGTCCTGCACATAGGCGGGCAAACATGGAAAACAGGAAATATTATGGCAACTTTCTACAGATAACAAACCAAACTATGGTAGGCCTGACCTCACCCTCAAAACTGAGTGAGTGGGTTCCCACCTCAGTTGTTCTTTTTGAGGACTGAACCTTGGATGAGTGAGAACCAGAGAGCCAAACTGCAGTGACCACCCCAAGCCGGGATTTCTCTTTTCCTGTTTTGATGTGACATCACTGAGTTCATCTGCTTCCCCGGCTCCTACAGCACGGGGCAGGTTGGACTGCTCATCCTTCACTAAAAAGCACAGGGAATAATCACAGGAAATAGTGAGAAAGAAAATGGAAGCCTGAAACCTTCCCTGGTGTATTAGTCATGGAGTTTCCTCTACAGCGTGCTGTGGGTTTGATATGAGACATTTATTTGTCAATGAATGAGGGAGATTCTCACTACAGGGTGCTTGTGCATGTCCTGAGGATGGTAAAAGGAGGAATCCAAAGCAGAAAGAGGAGGAGGGAAGGAGAGGAGCAGGAGGTGGTGAAGAGCTCCCTGTTTCCCTGAGGTCACTCCTGGCAGGACACAGAGGCACAAGACAACACGTACTCAGGAATAAATGAAGGTCTTCCTCCAAGACAACGTCCTTGGCTGTTGTCATCTCTTATTTACTGGCCAAAAGCCACTCTCCTGGCACAGCACATGTCCCTGTGCTAAAGAGCAGCTCTCCCTATATTTAGCATTCCCCTTCTCCCATTGTGTAGCTGCAAACACATCCCACTGGTGCTCCACGGGTGTGCCAAGGTGGGGCTTGGCGATTCCTGGTGGACACTCCTTATTTTTAGCTGTCCAATGACGTGTGGATGTGTCAGGTCCTCTTAATTCTTTCCATGCAACAGATCTGGAAACAGTTTATAGCTCCCCATGATGTAAAATCCTGCACATTTTCTCCTCCTGGTGACAGCAGGGTGGAGGAGGGGAGAAGGATTGGAGATGTGTCCTGCAGGTAGACTGGGTGGGATAAGGTGAGGTGATTCCCCCAGGGAAAATCAATCCAGGCAGAGCTCTGGGGACCCAGTGAGAAGAGAAGGCTCTGGGGAGACCTTGTTGTGGCCTTTCAATACTGAAAGAAAGATGGGGACAAACCTTTTAGCAGGGACTGTTGTGATAAGACAAGAGGTGATGGTTTTAAACAAAAAGTGTCAATTCAGATTAGTTCTGAGGAAGAAATTTTTTATAATAAGGGTGAGAAAATACTGGCACACGTTGCCCAGAGAGCTGGTAGATGCCCCATCCCTGGAAAAATTAAAGGTCAGGCTTGGGGCAACCTGCTGTAGTGGAAGGTGTCCCTGCTCATTGCAGAAGACTTTTAAAGGTCCCTTCCAACACAAGCTATTTTATGATTCTGTGACTCAATGCTTGAGCCTCGTACTATTAGGCACATTCATCTTCCCATGGGGTGATGTGGACTACAGGAAAGCCTCTTGAGGGAATTCCCCCTGACAGCCACCAAAAAGCAGCAGTGAACATCAGGAGTGAGGCCATCCTGCCACTGGGGGCTTTCCAGCCTCTTTTGCTGGACCCCATCAAAAACATGGGTGAGTTGGCACATGGGCAGAATCCAATCTGATGGGACTGATCCAATTCCTGGAGAGACTATCCTACTGTCCTCATTCAGAAGCTGCAATGGATTAATTAAATGTTTAAAGCTGGGGAACAAAGGACAGGAATGCGTGGCTGATTTTCCCAGAAGAGTCGTGATGCTGGTCGCGTTCTGCTCACTCTGTTCAGGAGTGATCTGGCAGAGGGGGTGAATAGTGAAACCAGCAGAGATTTATGCAGCTGAAAACTCACCAGGAAAACCTGCTGAAGGATATTCTTCCTCGTCTGCAGGAAGTGAGCAGGAAAAGGGACAGCCGATGTTTGATGTTGAAAAGTGAAAAAGATTGCATGTGGGAAAAAAAGCAGCCTGAGCATACCCAGGCCCCAAATTAACCATTCCCAGGGTGTCATCCTTGGGTCGCTGGAAAGAGCTGAGTGAAATGTCATCACTGCACTCAGCCAGAGTCAAAAAGGTCAAATAGGAGTTTAGAGTTTGTAAGAGAAGAATGTTGTTAAAAAACCCCCACTGTGACACGGAGTAAATCCCCGTGGCACTGACCCCTTGCGTGGTGGGTACAACGCTGGTCCCCCACCTCAGGAGGATACAATGGTGCTGCAAAAGGTAAAAGCAGCAGGAACAATGCTGATCCCCCACCTCAGGAGGGTACAACGGTGCTGCAAAAGGTAAAAGCACCAGGAACAATTCTAGGCCCTGAATGGCTCCTGTGTGAGAATAGACTGGGTCCCCATTGTCTGCAGCAGAGAAAGCTGAGCAGGAGAGCAGCCCCTGGGTCACAGCATCTGGAGGGCGAGGGGGAGGAGGCAGGACCATCAGCTCCTTCCCCCGACTCCAGCAGCTGGGCAGCATCCCTCAGCCAAGGAAAAACCAGGAACAGCTCAAGTGTGTTCTGTGGAGACCAGAAACGTGAATAAAGCTGAAAAAAATTCATGGAGGACAAGTCTACTGGTGGCTGATGAACACGATGCTCTGGACCACCACCCTCGTGCTGGAGCTCCTGGGGAGATCACCTACTGCTGCAATCCTCATTCTGCTCTCTAGGAATATTCCTCCATTCCCACTCTCCCCCTTTATCCAGCCCTGGTTATTTTGGGGACTGGTGGTGGCTCAGACCAGGCTTTTCTGGTGGTGGCTGTTATTCCCTGAGGCATGTGACCAGCTGGGATCTGACAGTGAAAAGAAGCACTGTAGGATCATGTCAAAAGAGGAGCCCGGGGAGCCCCATCAAATGGCAATTATGAAGTGAAACCAGCCAAAAAAATTGAAGGGATGTACGGAGAAGATCTGCTTTCCTATGGGGATCTAAAGGAGTCAGTGTTACCAAGTGAGATGGCAGGGAGAATCCAGAGTTCCCCTGAGAGCGATTTCTCCCTCAAAACCCCACCGAGTTTGTAGGTTTGTTTCTTGGAAGCTGTCTAAGGAAGGGGATAAAGAGGCTCTCAGTTCTGGCAGCGCAATCCCTTCTCTGCTGGAGGGGGCAGGAGGCTTAATGCAGCCCGGCATCCCTCCCTTTCAGTTCAGCCCCCAGACACAAAGGCAGAAAAATGCCAGGAATTTCCCAGCGCCCTCCCCAGACCTGCTCCCATCTCCCTTTCCCCCCGTCGCCACCTCCTCCGGCTGGGAGGGAGGAATACTAATAACAAAATAGGGATCTTTAATAGGCCCCTTGCCTGGTCACTTTGGGACTGAATGCTGAAAGGGACGGACGTGACCAACCATAAGGAATGAAGCTTCTTCAAGTCCCATTTCTTGGTTTTGCTGCTTTGTTTTGTTTTCCCTTCCTCAATTTCTCCCCCCTTTCCACTCAGCGCTGAAAAAATTCCTCTCGGCCCCTCGCCTCTGTTTCTTTCCCTTGGAGTCAGGCCGCAGCTCTAATCACTGCTGGGTGATTAGCATGTGAAGGGAGAGAGGAAAACAAAATCTTTATTGCTGGCTGGTGGAGCAGGAGCAGCTGTCTGGATGGATGCTGGCTCCTGTGTGATCCTCCCCACCGCCCCTGATCCCTTCCATTGTGGATGTTTTCCTGTAAGAACAGGCAACACACCAAGGAAGGGCAGAAAACGAGATGGGGACTAAAATCAGAGCAGGTGGACTGTGTTTCGTGGGGAAAACCAGAATATAACTTTTGTTTTCAGCTTTGAACTTGGAGAGAGTGGGGGGGGGACAGGGACTTCAGCGCTGTGCCGAGGGGACGACAGCAGCAATGAAAGGATAATTTGTAGTGCCGACCTCAATGGGAGCGGGAGGCACAACACAGAGCCCTTTGATGGGTCGAGGCCAGGGATGGAGGAGGTGGATTGAGCTGGAGACTGGGGTGGGAGAAAAGGCAAATGCCAGGAGTTAGGTGGTGGTGGGGACAATGGGATGGGGATCCAACCTGTGCAAGACATTGATGCCTTAGGTTTTAACTTTTATGTTTTTCAAATCCTGCATTCCCAGTGTGTAACTCTGCAGTGTCCTGGAGCCTGGGAGCTGCTGCTCTCTCATGCTGAGACAGACAGAACAAAGCCTCTCCAGGCTGCTCTCCAAGGACACCCAGCCCGGCCTAGGCCCAAAATGTGTAACCCAGCATCTTGAGAAGGGGGGCAAGCTGAGGGCAAATTCCATCATTAGCTAAAGTTTAATTGGTGAAATTGAGTTGATATGCAAATGGACCAAAGCTATAAAAGTGTGAAGAACTCGTGACTCGGGGTCCATCTTGGGTGCAGCCTTTGGCCTGCCCAGGGTGTGCCTCTGAAGGCCTTTCAAATAAATATCCACCTTTATTCCCTTCCTCCTGTCTAGTCTCTGTTTCTAGGTTGGCCTCTTTAGGCATCAGCATCACTGTCCCCTGTGAGGAGAATCCTGGCCAGCAGAAGATGAAGGGCTGGCAGGCAGACAGAATGTTTCTCGTTCATCCTCCCCAGTCCCTCGATGAGCGATGGATCTGCAGAGCTCTGTGAGGAGTCTGCAGCAGCCTGCTGCAGTGATTACAGTCTGAGGGTGGACAGTGACTCCGAAGGGATGTGCTGCTGGGATGGAAAACACTATCTGTTTGTTGTTTGTCAGGAGGCTGTGATGGGAACACCAGTGCCTGTGGGGCGGGTATTCCCTGCAAGCTCCAGAGCTGGCTGTGCTCAGCCCCTCCTCCCCTCGCTCCAGGTGTTTCCTCTTCTGAGCTCGATAATGAAATCTGTGAGCCCGAGCCAGTTTATATTTAGTTTCCACCACTGCTGGCAGGGGTCTGCTGGTGCATAGCAAACAGCAGCAAAACACCACTGGTGGGTTCCTGGTCCCTCAGGCTTCGGAGCTGCCTCTGTGGAGGGAGGAGGTGGGGTTTGAGGGATGGGGACAGTGGCAGCACAGAGCTGTGCCTTTAGCCACTGCTTTGGACCAGCTCCCCACAAGGCGATGAGATCCAGACCAGTTTTGTTTTGGGAGCTGTCTCTGGCTATGCAAACTAATCCCATATAATGTCTGGTATTCCTGACCTGTCTCTGCTCCCTTAGTGAAGAAGCTCTTACTGAGTGCAGGTATCCCCCACCTTCCATGCCACTTGTTCCTCAAGCTGAGCTTCACTTTGGTCTCCCTTCCCTGCCATGCACAGTAGGTGGGATTCAGCTTTATTCAGATTTATTGCATCATCTGAGTTGTCTCCGTGAGGTGTCTGACACATCTGTAAGATTTCTATATCCCACAGAGAGGACTCTCAGGCACAGGGTGGGATTCTTGGGGTGTCCTGTGCAGGGCCAGGAGTTGGACTTGGATGATCCTAGGGGAACCCTTCCATCTCAGGATATTCTGTGACATCCCAGAGCACCTCAGCTGGTGCCAGAGCTCAGCTGGGTTGAGCCCTCAGTCTCTGTTGACTTCCATGGGAGTTCAAATACCCAGCTCACAAGGATGGAATCACAGAATGAATCACAGAGTGGTTTGGATTAGAAGGGACCTTAAATTCACCCAATTCCAACCCCCTGCCATGGTCAGGGACACCTCCCACTATCCCAGGGTGCTCCAAGCTCCATCCAACCTGGCGTTGGACACTTCCAGGGATGGGGAATCCACAGCTTCTCTGGGCATCCTGTGCCAGGTCCTCACCACCCTCATAGCAAAGAATTTCATCTTAATATCCAATCTAACCCTGCTCTCTGTCAATTGAAAGACATCACCCCAAACATATTTTGTGTCATGGGCAGAATTTTAGGGCATATTTTGATCCCAGCCACAGGAAGCACTTATCTACTGGCATCCTGTAGGATATCTTGAACTCACCAGCCAGGCAGACAGAGAGGAAACTTCTGAGAACTAAATCGTTGCATCTGCTCTTAAATCATCTGCTTGTGGCTGGGTAACTCACTGTCATTGAGGACTCTCTCCCTAGGCTTAAATTAGAAACATCACTGAAATTAATGGACACCAGACAAGGAAATCTTGATATTCCCAGAGTATTTGTGGCACTGAAAGTCATCTTGAGCGATGGAGATGAACTATGGCATATAAGGTTATTTTTCAAACCCTCCTGCTGAGGAAAGTTAATGCCTCACAGTTACGGTTTTGTCATTGTGGATCCTAAACCAAAAGGCTGTTGGGTCAGGAAGTTGGACACTACTGATTAGGTCAGAGCTGCAATGTGCTTCAAAATTCATTCATTGTGTGTTTGGTGCAATGAGGGTGTGATACCTGTTATTGATGTCGTGTCTATTTATTCACAGAAAGAAAATTCCAGTCATGGGGGCAAAAATTCCATGTTTTGCCACATGTATCTATATTACTGTGCACTTGCACTGGATATATGTTTTAATAGAATCACAAAATCACAGAATGGCTTGAGTTGGAATGGACTTTGTGATCATCCAGTTCCAGTTCCACCCCCTGCCATGGGCAGGGACACCTTCCACCAGACCAGGTTACTCCAAGCCCCATCCACCCCGGCCTTGGACACTTTCAGGGATGGGGCGCCCAAAATTTCTCTGGGCAGCCTGTTCTAGTGTCTCACCACCCTCACAGTAAAGATTTTTTTCTTAATTTATAACCTAAACCCACTGTCTTTCAGTTTGAAGCCATTCCCCCTTGTCCTATCACTCCATGCTTTTGTACAAGTCCCTTTCCATCTTTTCTCTAGGCTGCCTTCAGCTACTTCAGGGTCATGTTCCTGTCCATCTGAGCACCCAAATGACACCATGCTTGGCTTTCGTGGCCAAACAGAACATCACATTTTGGATTCCGAACTGCTTGCAAGCAAAACTACCACCGCCAAAATTTCAAACCTGTCAAAACTCATCCAACAGGGCCAGGAACTCATAAACCAAAGAGTTTGGGTAGTAAATTCCACATTTCTGGCTAGGAAGAATTGCCCAGGTTAGAGTTGAGGCAGCACGAGTTGTGCAGTGGGACTGCAGAGATCCTCTGACCCACTGGAGATACCTCCCCGATCCTCCAAAGGCCTTGCTGTGCACACAGGAGTCCCCCAAAAAATGTCACAGCAGGCAGGCTCCTGAACCTGAAATGAGGAGCGTGTCCAGGCATCATTCTGCTAAAACACTGGAACTGAGATATTTTATCTTGTAATACGTTCCAACACGTCAATTATCCTGAGTTCTCAGAACCTTTGATTTTTTCCTTCACCCACAGCTAACAGCTCCTGTGTCACCATGTGTCCTGCAGCCTGGAAGTGCAGTGGAGTGCGTTGTTTATCCTCAAGGAGCTTTCCATGGGCTTGAGGCCATCACACAATGCCAGTAGAGATGTATTTTTGGCAGCGGCGGTGACGTTTGATGGAACATCCTTCTTGACAATTTCTATAGATATTTCCATTTAAAATAAACTTCTGTTTAGCCAGGGTTTTGATTACATGATCCCATGCTCTTGAGAGTTAAAGAACATAAGGAAATGCATTGTTAAGTGAAACCTTTGTTTTAGTGGAGCTACTTGAAAGAAGTTTCAAACTAAGAGGTGGTTGCTGTAGTTTTCTTTCTGGATAAATTGAAAAGATGTCCATCTAGGACAAGAGTATGTGAAAATTAAAGGGACACACTGATCACTGAGACCAGGTCTACACTTCCACAGATTACTATTCAAGAAATCGAAGAAAATTTGTTTCAAGAGAAGGAAACAATTTATACCCACTTCCACAAACCCCTCTTTGCCAGGAGAACCTCTCGAGAGATTCAAAAGCAAGGACACAAAGCCAGAATGAACTTTGCACAGTCAATGTGGCTGAAAGGTGGGGTCAGAAGAGGAGTTTTGGGGTAGGCTGATGAAATAATAATCACAGCAACATGGCAAACAAAGCCAAGCGAGTTCAAAATCAGGAGGAATCAAGGCATAATGTACTCCACACATTCCCATGACTCCACACTGTGCAATAATGGTTGAGAGAAACACCAAGAGGGATGCACAAACGTTTCTTTATGCCAAAAGGTGACGGTGGGAAGTCTTGCAAGGAATGTTGTTGGTTGACACGGAGCTGAGGAGCTGGATAAGCTCAGCTCTCCTGCTGGGATTGGGGCAAGGCACGTGCCCACCCCGGCCCTCTTTTTTCTGTAGCTTTGGAATGGTGACTTTTAGCCTTCAGCTGATCAGGATCCTTCCCAATTTGCTGGCCTGGAGATGGAGAAGCACAGCCCTACAGCCAGGGTATCCCTGCCCACGGCAGGGGGCTCGGAACGAGATGGTTTTTGATTTCCCTCCCAACCCGAATCAGTCCGTGGTTCTAAGTGAGGGAAACGCAGGATTTGAGGGCAAAAACTCAAGCCTGGCTGAGGGAGCTGCTGGGCTGGCCTGGCACAGGAGAGTTGGCTTCATGCCAGAGGCTGCAGGAAGCTACGAGGGTGTGATCAGCACCACATTCCTGTGCCAAGCATTGTTGGCAGGCACTGCGGTGACCTGGCTGCTCGCTGGAACACACTGTGAGCCATCAGATGGAGAAAGCTGAGCCCAAGGGCCTTGGTATTTCCTTGTGACCATCCTAGAGCACGTCCCACCTTATTATCTCTGTGCTGATGCACGAGGCAGGGTCTGGGTCTGCACTGTGTGCAAGGAGGATGCTAAAAGTGACTGAGAATCAGCTTCAGAGCAGGAATCTATGTTTTGTTTGCACAAAGGTAAAGCAAATAGTCAGTGGTGTTGTGCTTCCTCCAGGCAAATAGCACCATGTCTCCGTGCCTCTCCTCTGCACCAGTCTAGGGAGTGAAAGTGAGAGCAGGCACCATCTTTTCATAGAACCAGAGACTGGTTTGGGTTGGAAAGGACCCTAAAAATCACCTTGTAGACCTTAAAGATCATCTAATAGTATTTTCCCAAATATCTGATCGTATCTTCCCCCTGTAGTGCTGCAGACTAAGTTTTCCCTCCACAAGGGGTAAATATTTTAAAGTATTCATTCAGACAAAGGCACTGAGGGAGGCTTGACCATGATTTATTATCATGACCATGATTTACTGTCATTCAGGGACTGGGGACATGGGTTGGTGACACCATCATGACACTCCTGCTCTGCAGACAGATTTGCAATGTAAAATATAAACAGATCCCTAACTTTGATCCCAGAGCTCTGGCTCAGCTGCTTAAAAGTGTTTGTGTGGAGGTAACCAGGCCAGGCACAAACCTATTTTGGTGAACTTGGTTTTCCTTCTGAAGCATTTGCTCAAAATCTCTTCACCTTTGCAGCTGAGTTGGGATGTGAGAGCTGGTCTAAGCTTCCTCTTGGAAGGCAGAGCAGACATGGAAAACAGCTCTTGAGCATTTGCACCATTTCCAGTGCATCTTCAGAGCAGCTTAGGAGATTTTCTGGTTAGAAATAAAGTTAATAAGTAGAGTCAGATGGGAAATAAATTTGAAAGAAGGCAGGATATCTGCTCTTTGGGTGTTCAGTCAGGCTTGTGAATTGGATCCAAGGCTCATCTTTATTTTCAAGGCCCTTCCCTAGGTTCAGCTGTGTCCAAATAGGGTCATTTACAGCAGACTGAGCACAGGGGGATGTCCCAGGAACTTAGGAGGGATTTCTGATTTTGCTGTTGATGCAGGGAATTGAGGTCTCCCATTTTCATAGATATTTGCCAGAAATACCTATCTAAATGTAGGTGACCTCCATAAGAACAGAGAAACAGTGTCTGGTGGTTATCAGCTGCTTCACAGAGTCAGAACGAGCGTTACATCTTCATCTGGGAGATTTTTTGGCTCAGAAGCTGTTCTCAGAACGTATAGTCAGTCAAAAATCAAAATATGGATATTGGTTGAACTAAAATGAATTTTTTTTATTTTTTTTTTCCTTCACAGAAATAGAAAAGTAGGCAAAAATCATATCAGGTTGAGTCATCACTTTGGGTTTGTCTTAAAATGAAACATTTCAAAATCAGGTGGGTTTTTTTTTGCTTATCCTTGCAAGCTCTTAAGAAAGGTCATCTTAAATCCCAGCCAGGTTTGCAATTTAGCACTTCAACATTTCGGCTTGAAAATGAGTAAAAAAATGTTTTTTCAACATCTCTGACTTATTTATTTATTCATTTATAGTTTTTTTTTCCTATTTGACAGTTGTTTCTCTGGGCAGTTCAGAGGCAGATCTGTGGTACCCTGCAGCAGGACCATCACCAGCACAACTCAGTCTGGAGGAGGATGTTTCTCTATAATTAGATTGGACCATCTTGATCTGCCACCCTTGAGAAAAACCTATAATAAGCACATTTTTGACCCCTCTAAGCCTCGCTTGGGCAACTGGAAAAAAATGAATCTGTCAGTATTCAAAACTCCAAAACAAAAAAAAAGAAAAAAATAGGGAAAAAAAGAAGAAAATACACATTTTTGGACATCATGGTAGCAGAATAAAAAAGGCGAAGGAAAACGGACAATTAAATCTCCTATCACTTGTGGGTGAACCCCAAAGTATTGCTTTTGGAAGCAAAAAAAAGTTAATTTAGCCTATCCGGTGGGGGGTTTTGGAATGGGGAAGTGCCCAGCTGAGAAATATAAAGCAGAAACAAACCTGGGATGGGGATCCCACCTCAGAGGTGTGACCTGGCTCAGTGAGGCGCTCGGGGATGTACCAAGTCCCCATCCAGCTGATAAGGCTCACACCCTTTGCAGGGCTGAGGACTCAGTGTACAGAGCACTAAATGTTCTTATTCCTTTTGCACTGTCAGCCTGCTGGGCTGGGAGGAACGGGATCCTCCTCCCTCTTTCCTTTTATCAGCACACCATTGCTCCCTAGATTTGTAACTGTCCTGGATTTCGCCTTCGTAATCCTGACGCAAACGCAGCAGATCCGTGGAGTGAATTATTACTTATTTTGGGACACCTCGCCCAGCTCTCCAGCAAGCTGATTCCAGTTATGGCAACAAGAGGGCATATGTTGGCATATATGGCAACATATGTTTGGGGGGCAAAACAGCTGTGATTCTCTCTGTGGTGATGTCTATCTGTGTTGGCAGGGTCCCTCGTGGTGTTATTCTGACCCATCTCAACCCCTCAGTTGAGAGGTGAGGCAGCTCAAAAACAGCCACGGAGAAATGTTCAAAATTCATCAGCAAAACTCGATGTGTAGTTATGGGACAGAGGGGATGGAATAGCCTCATGTTGCACCAGGGAAAGTTCAGGTTGGATATTATGAAAAGTTTTTTCACTGGAAAATTAATTAAGCATTGGAACAGGCTGCCCAGGGATGTGGTGGAATCCTTGCTTGAAAAACAAGATGTGGCACTTTGTGATATTGTTTACAAGGGCATGTAGTAATAGATGAGGGGGAATGGCTTTAAACTGAAAGAGGAGAGATTTAGGTGGGATATTAGGAATAAATTCTTCCCTGTGAGGGTGGTGAAACACCAGAACAGGTTGCCCAGAGAAGCTGTGGCTGCCCAGTCCCTGAAATGTTTAACACTTTTTCTCCGAATGAGGACAATCCGAGGTTTTCAAGACAGAGCTGCTGTGAAGATTTCTGTTAAATCTGTGCATTCCATCTTTGTGTGCTGCAAACAGATTATCCAGTCACCTAGGGCACACACAGACATCCAGAATGTGGGAATCTCGCAGGCAGGCACCGGGGAGGAACGCCAGGGGAGGGAGCTGGAGAAATTACCTGAGTGCCACGGGGCTGAGTCACCCCGGGACTGAGTCTGCTTATCAGGGGGAAATGGTACACGGTGGAACACTGTTTAAATGTGAAATCCCATCTGGGTCAGTGAAGGGGAGAAGGTAAATTACAGGGAGCAGAGGGAGGGGAGGGAAGCTGGCATGTGGGAAGGCCGAGAAGCGAAAGGCAGGTTTCAGTGTGAATTCAGAGCAGAGACACAAGAGAGGGCTGGATTTAAGGAACAGTGGGGCAGGGGGAAAGGAAAGAGCTTGGCAATGCAGAAAGAGGAACAGATTGAAAATGTACCTGTGTTCTGATTAGTAGTGCAGCCCAGGAGCTCCAGACATGGCTCTCTGAGCAAGGAGGTGTCAGTCCGACCTCCTCCAACTCATCCTGTGCAAACTCAGAGCTGGACTCTGCTTTGGGGAACGAGACAAATCAGGACCAGGGACTGACCCACACCAGAGTCAGAATCTGATCCTATAAAAACAACAAACTTCCTCCTCTCTTGCAGCCCAGCTTTGCAGGCAGCGTGTGGTTGTCATATATTTGGATTTTAATCCTCAGCTGTGGGTTACTGGTAACTGATGGATGATTCCTTGTCCTGCAGCAGTGATGAGGAGGATACTCTTCCTCCTGCCCCCTACTCAGCAGTATCAGACCTGTTGGTAGGGCTCTCTAAAAACAGCTCTGCTGACATCCAGCATCTGTGGGAAGGGTTAGCATTTACTGAGCCTTGTACAACAAGTGGAGAAAAACAGCTTTAGCTCCAAAACAAGCAGCTGATATCATCATCATGGCTCTGGTGTAATGATGATGACATTGCACAGAAAAGCCACCCTTAAAAGCATGTCTCTGATTGAAAGTGCTCCAGGAAAAGGTCACAGAGGCAGCTGCTTTCTCTGTCGCAGCAAAACTGTGTAGGATGCTTTATCAGGAAATAACCAAGTGCTTTCTTTGCTTCAGTATTTACTGGAAACTTCTTCTCCAAACTTCCCAGATCTTCCTGCCTTGTGGCAGGGGAAGAGAGACACTGCTCAGAGTAGAGAAGGATTAAATCAGGAACATTTGTAGGCAATTACAAGTCCACAAGACAGCAGAGAACAAGGAGATTGAGGGAGCTGGCCAATGTCTGAATGACTGTGGCAACTCCTGGGGTTTCCTGATGGAAAAAGGCAAACATCCCATCCAGCTTCAAAGGGGAGAGTAAAAGGGTCCAAGGAACTTAAATCTGGTTGACTTTTCTTCATCCATTGGGAAAATAATGGGGCAAGTCCCCCTGGGAGCTATTTACAAACATGGGAAGTAAAAAAAAAGGGGATTATGAACATGATTTGCTGAGAACAGGCTCTGTTTGGAAGACTTCTTTGACTTCTGGGATGAGCTGACAGGCAAGAGCAGCTGGTGTCTCCTACCTGTACTCAAGCAGGACTTGTGACGTGGTCTCACATGCCTGTGTGCAGATTGGAGAGATGGGGACTGGATGGGCAGATTGGGAGGCTGCAGCAGGAGATGGACTTTGCTCAGAGGAGACGAAAGTGAACAGTGAGATGGCCAGAGAAAAGTAAAAAAACGCAGAAAAAGAAATACTGTCTGGTTTTAAGGTGCAATTCTGCACCACGGGAATGAATGATTATTGCAACAGCTTCAGAATCTCCTTAGAGAGGCTAAAAGCTGGACTAGATGAGATCTTGTACAACAAAACCTAACTTTGAAATTAACTCTGATTATAATCAGGCTATGATTAAATGATGGATCATCCTCAGTGTACTCTCACCTCTCAGAGACCAGCTTTTCCTGCTCTCTACCACAGGTATAAAAGTGGTTAAAAAAAAAACAAAAACTATGCAAAGAACGGCATGATACAGGAGGAATCACTGGATTTTATTTCCTTGTTCCTGAAGCCTGGGAATTTCCAGCAGCTTCCAAAGGCAACCTAAGCTGTACAGTGACAGTGAACATAATGTACATAAACTCAAATATCTGCAAGGGAGGAAAAGATAAAAAAGTCCACTAACGAAAGTTTATGCCCCAAAAGGGGCTTAACTTATTCAAAAAAAGGGGAAACTTTTAAAAGAAAATATAAGAAATGGCAAAGTTCTTATATATGGCAGAGTAAATACTTCGAAAGCAACAAACTGGATACTCAGAGGATGAATATATATCATGTATTAAAAAGATTTTGAAAAATGACTGAATTTAGGTAAATAAGTGGCTGGTAAAAGCCTAAAAGCGATTGAAGCAAGACAAAATCCTTAAAAAGATCTAACTGAGAAATGAGGCAAAGAAAAAAGTCAATATCTGGAAGTTTAACATAAAACATCAATAAATTATGCCAACAAGATTTGAAGAAACATTTTACTAAAGGAATGAAATATCAATAAAACCTCACTCCAATTTATTGGTACAAGAATCTGTCTGGAACTCTATGGGACTTTTAAGTGGAGTAAAGGAGCTGTGCAAGGAAGAGGTGGTCACTGTGCACAGCAGAAAGGTTTGATGAATTCTTCCCATCCTATTAAATGTGGAGGAGTTTCAGAGGGTTCCTCCAACAACATTTATCTTGGGAAAGAGGAGGGAGTGAGTCAATCACAGGAATGATCCCTAACGGAAGGGTTAGTAAAATAAATTATAAAAAATCAATGAAAAGAAAGGAAACATGATTCAAGAGGGAATGGGAATACAAACCTACTGTATTATTAATCGTGGTGTGCAGCTTGTCATTTCAATCAGACTTAGCTGCAGGGGAATGTAAAACAGCAATTGTGCTGGGAATTCTTGAGAAGGGCACCATGAAGGACCTGGGAAATTATTGCTGACATCTGAATTAAACTCACTGGTGGGGTCTGCATCCATAGTCCCAGGGCTAAATGCAACACGTTGGGGAAAAGGCAACACTTAGAGAAATTAATGCCCACAAATCAAACTGTTTTGAAAGACTTTGTGAACGTGTGATAAAACCACCCAGCTGCTGTAGTGGAAATGGGGGAGTTGTCAGCATGATCTTTCACAGAGCAGTCAAAAAATGAAATTGTGGGATTAATTATTCCTGTAGATTATTAATTTATTAAAAGGTAAGAGACAAAGAATTGATTGGTTTTGATGATGGAAAACATTGCCAGGAGAGTCCTGCAGGGTTTTCCACTGGGAACTGTGCTCTTGAACGCACTTGTAAATGATGTGGAAAAGACTGACAATAAGAGAGTGATGAAATTTGCTGATGACACAGAATTATTTATGGTAATTGAAACTAATACTCCCATCAGGAGCTGTAGGATCATCTCAACACCGGGCAACAAAGAGGCAGGTGAAACTGAGTGTTAGTAAATGCAAAGTAATGCACACGTGGGAAATGCAGCTCTAAACATTTAAACACAGTGATGGCCTCTGGGGTAGCTATTTCCACTCAGAAAAGAGATCCTGGCATCAGAGCCCGGGGGAACTGAATGTTAGGAATTACTGGAAGGGAATGGTGAACAAAACAGAGAATAACAGCACTCAGAGCTGCTTAAATCTGCAGTGTATCCATGTCTTTTGTGTGGAATCATTCCAGTTTTTTTCTAAAATCACATTTTAGAGCTATGAACAGTGGGCAAGAACGGAGAAGGTGAGTAGGAAGTGGTTACTCACTATTATTCATAACACAGGAACCAAGAAGCATCCAGTGAAATGACCAGGAGTCAGAGTGGAAGAGAAATGAAAGGAAATACTTAATCACACATGCCTGTATTACTGCAATTCCTTCTCTCTGAGTCACCAGGGTGGGATTCATCTGACTGAGCTTTAAGAGTGGGTTCACCCCGTTTGAACTGGGCATCTTTTGTGCCAGAGGCCACTCCTGAGCTGGGGACTGAGGCTTCACAGAGAACCAGGACTGGTAGGAATGTGATTCACCTCACCCACTACAGAGCTTTCTGTCAGCAGAGGTTGTGTAACACCTCACTGTTCACTGAGTGCATTGTCCAACTCCCTGCACACAAAACCATGGAATCTGAGCATTATTGGCTTTGGAAGGGACCTTAAAGAACATCCAGTCCCACCCCTGCCACTGGCAGGGACACCTTCCACTATCCCAGGGTGCTCCAAGCCCCATCCAACCTGGCCTTGGACACTTCCAGGGATCCAGGGGCAGCCACAGCTTCTCTGGGCACCCTGTGCCAGGGCCTCCCCACCCTCCCAGCCAGGAATTTCTTCCTCATATTCCATCAAAATTTACCCTTTTTAGTTTAAAACTCCTGTCTCTTGTCTTGCCACCACATGTCCTTGTAAAAAGTCTTATTCCATCTCTTAACCCCCTTCATGTATTGAAAGGCTGCAATAAGATCTCCCTGAAGCCTTCTCTTCTCCAGGCTGAACAACCCCAATGCCCTCAGTTTTTCCTCCTAGCAGAGGTGCTCCAGCCCTCTGAGCATCTTTGCGGCCTCCTCTGGGCTTGCTCTGAGCAAACGGAGCTCAAACATCAGGGATAAGAGCTCCAAGAGGAGCACAAAAAGCAGGCACAGGTCCCATTTCCCAGGGATTGCCACGATGACAGGCATGTCCAACACACCCAAGCTGCTGGGAAAAAAAGAAAGCTTAAAAGTGCTACTTCTTCTCCTTTTTCGATTTTTTTCTTTTTTCTTTTTCAACAGGTTGACCTTTAAGGGCAACATGCTCCACTCTGTCTGGTTTTCAGGCAGATAAGAGCCACATCCTGGCTCTGGGTGGATGAAGGGGAAGATAAGTTGCTTTCATGGATGTGTCTGGGAAAGGGATAAATTATCTCCTTTAGGGGCTCTTTGTTGCTCCTTGCCCAATTCAGGGCTGTCTCTTTGGCAGAGCAAACACGTCCCAGGAGGAGATGCTGTTCATCACAGAGGGCCATTGCTCTGTGACTGGGCTGCACACTCCGTGCCCACAGCAAATGTCAGGGGAAAATGGATGGAGCTGGGAAGCACAGAAAAGGAGGATCAGCGGCTTTCTGCAGCTTTTGGTACTGGTGGTGGAAGGGGACAGTGAATAATTATGCTCAGAGAACAGAAGCATCAATGAGATAAGGAAATCTGCTGCTCCTGCTAACAGGTGTCCTTCCTAAAAATCACATCTGCCTGCTTTTGCCACGAGCCAGCCCTTCTCTTCCTCCAGCTTTTCATTCTGTCAGTCAGAGAGGGCAAGAGGACAAAGCTTCAGGCTGCCAGGATTCCTGGGTTATTCATCTCCTACCTCCTTCTGCCCACTGTTTACTCCTGGGTGTGTCATTGTTTTCCTTTCCATCCTTCTTCTGTCTTCTCAAATATGAACAGCATTTTTTTCTAAGTCTCTAAAGCTCTCTGGGAGCAAGCTTTGCTTTTATTATGCTTTCATATACAATGAAAACATGCTCTCTCTCGGGCTACTACACATTCCAGCCTTATGAGTGGTATTAGTTAGACAAGAAATGCACAGTAAATAGCAAAGCCCAGGTCGGATGGCTCCCAGAGGGTCTTTCCTCAGGCTTGCTGAGCCTGAAACCTAAATCTCTTTTTCCCAGAGCCTCCCTTTCACCTCCTGTGCTCCTGGGTGATGCAGAGGATTGCTGGTTCCTGTAAGTCAGAGCTCAGCAGCCTTTTCTCAACTCAGAAGTGGCAGAAAAATTGACAGCCTTGGATTCCTTGTTGTCTCTTCCAAGCCCACACACCCACAGTGCTGAAAGATTATTGATCAGCCTCTGCACATCCCAGGTGGGCTTTCCCACCTGGAGAAATGTAGGAGTGGCCTGAGCCAGCCCTTCACTCTAGCCATCCCTACGTTTTAAGATGACAAATAAGGGTCCTTAGTGACTGCAGATCAGATGATGGGTTAATGAAAAAGTTTTTACTCATTTATAACATCAGAGATTGTGACCCCACCCTTCCTCATATTTTTTTTTTTTTAATGGCTTCCTCCAAGAATAAAGCATTCCTGAACACAGGTCCTCCCAAAGCCCTGGGAAGGATGTGTCCCTATTACAGCAGATGGTGATTCACCCCCATGAGGGCTTTTTGTCCTCTACAGTGTTCTTTCCGAGCCTTAAAAGTGCTTTTAACCAGCTCCTGACAAGATTTCAGCTAAGAGTGAGAGTGATTTATACCAATGGACTTCTGGCTTGGCACTGAAAAAAAGCACATTTGTAACAGCAACTGCCATAAAGTTGCTTGTTCTTAAAAAAAAGAAAAAAAAAAAAAAAAAAAAACCAAAACAAAAAAAAACCAAAGCTGAAAAAATATTCTGACAGGTAACTCCAAGGGCTGCACCACAAGACACCTGCAAGCTCTTGGGAGGCAAAAGAGCTTTTAGTCTTGGCAGGACATTGGCAAGGGATTTGCTTTCACTGAATTCAGGTTCCTCCACTTGATCTGCTCATCTTTGCTGCCTGAATATTTAAAGGTGAGGAACAGACACCTGTAGGGATTTGCTCATCCACACAGGTTTGGCTGTCTGGTGTAGAAGAAGATGAATTGTGTCCTGGAGCTGCCCATTTTGCTCTGTGCTGGCAGCCTAGAGGATTACCTTACTGTCCTGGTAAAATCCCTAAAATCTGTTTTGGAGGAATATTGGGAGAAGAAATGTCAGGTCCAAGACAAGTTTGCTCCTGGCTCGAGTTTTGGTAGGAGCCAGCTCCCAGGGTCACACTCTAAGGGCTGAAAGGGATCTCGTGGAGTCTCTCTGATCCTTGTGCCGTTTTCAGCTTTACAAAGCTTCAAACTACAAAATAGAAGCACTGCAAACGGGCTGAGCTTCCTGGAAAAGGAACACCTGGAATTAGTGTGTTAAATACAAAGACAGCAAAGATTGACATGCAAGTGATGCCTTAGGTTTTAACTTCTATATGTTTCAAATCCTGCATTCCCAGTGTGTAACTCTGCAGTGTCCTGGAGCCTGGGAGCTGCTGCTCTCTCATGCTGAGACAGACAGAACAAAGCCTCTCCAGGCTGCTCTCCAAGGACACCCAGCCCGGCCTAGGCCCAAAATGTGTAACCCAGCATCTTGAGAAGGGCGGCAAGCTGAGGGGAAATTCCATCATTAGCTGAAGTTTAATTGGTGAAATTGAGTTGATATGCAAATGGAGCAAAGCTATAAAAGTGTGAAGAACTCGTGACTCGGGGTCCCTCTTGGGTGCAGCCTTTGGCCTGCCCAGGGTGTGCCTCTGAAGGCCTTTCAAATAAATATCCCCCTTTATTCCCTTCCTCCTGTCCAGTCTCTGTTTCTAGGTTGGCCTCTTTAGGCATCACAAGGTCACCATTTTATTTCAAGGTGATCTTGATGTTTATCAATGGCCAGCACGGGAAACACTCCCACCACCAGGAGCTTCTGACTTTAGTAGAATTACAGAATTAATAAGATTTAATAAACCTCTAAGATAATCAAGTCCCACTGTTAACCCAGCACCACCAAGAAAGGACAACACATCACCTACTCATGAGATAATAAGGAGGTGCACTGGTGTGTTTTATCCAACATTTTCTGAGGAATATTCTTACTGTAGAAAATGGGAACTAAGAGCCTGACGTACCTGGGAAGAGTTTGGAAAACTTCTATGAGCTCTCTCTCTGGATCTCCCCAGGAACTCCTGGTTGGGTAGCCAAGCACAGATGCTCCTCAAGAGGAGATGCTGACAACTTTGCCTACACTTGGAAAAATAGACTTTGTCCACACAGCCATGGAAAAAGGCTTGAACATGTGAAATCCCATGGATCAGAGTGGAGGTCACTCAGTTCAGTCCAGGCAGGAGCACAAACACCCTGAGCAGAGCAATGTGCTCTTTACAGGGAGGGTTAATGTCTCTGCTGAGCTCTTTTGCACCTTCCTGAGCCACAGAGGGGGATTTAGGAATTTTGTCCAACCTAGAAGTTATTTTATCTGCCAGCTGAAGTGGTTTTCAGGGATACAAGCCTTCAGGAGGAGGGAGATGTGGCACTCTGGCAATGACACCTGAGTCAGCACTGCGTGGTGAGCAGGGGCAGAAGGAGCTGAGATATTCCAGCTGTGTCTGCTGCCCAAACAGCTGCCCCAGGAAAAGATGCCAAGGCAGGTTTGAAAATCTGTCCATTTGCACACATGGGTCCAGCTCGTCTGTGTGTGTGTGTGTGAGTGTGTGCAAACCACTCTGAATGACCTTAAGGTCTTCTACAACTTGGGAACTGCTGAGCTAAGCCCTTCCAGTGGCCTCAGCCCTTGGAATATCCATGCAGCTGCCAAGGAAAATCAATGGAAAGAGCCGAGTGGTGGAGCCAGGCTTCTGATTGAAAATGGGGTTTTGCCACCGAGACTTGAGGCTGAGAAAGGTCTTTAAGTATTGAACATGTCATGATAAAAATTCTGTCTTCAGAAAGGGCCATTGCTCAGAGCCTGAATCCATTTCCTCTCGGTATTTGTCCTTTAACGAGTTCCCCTGATCAGAAGGACTCTGCCTGGGAGCTCTCAGGCACCTTCTGATCTCCTTTGTCCCACTGGAAGAGGAGCTGTGATCCATAGGATGGAGTCTGGTCTCTTTTCAGCAGGGATGGAATCCATTCTTTCCTTTGAAAGTGATGACTCTGCCTTTCGGTTGGCATCGGAATTGGACAGTCCTTGACTTCAAAAGACTGAGAGGATCTCTTATCAAACATCTTCAAAAGCTGTGAAAGGAAGACTGGGAAATGCCAGCCAATTTCCTCTGTTTTTGCAGTAACTTGTTTATGTTTTCCGAGTTCTACTCTGAAAAAATAAGTTGGCTTGAATTAATATGCAGCATGTTTGGTTTTTGCTGTTCATGTGTATGTGCACTTCATTTGATTCCCAGAGGTTGCCTCAGACTTGTTTTCTCAGAAAGGACTGAAATATTTCTTTTGATATTTTTCAGCACTACTCTGCTTGTCTAGTGCAAATTCTCATTTCTTTCTTTGCTGCAAATGAGTGCTTAATAATAAATAATTTTTAAAAAGCAAACCCACCCCTCCTATTTCCTATTTTGAAGAAAAGCAACAGAAATGAGTCAGAATTGAAGGGAAAACTGAGAATGGCTGTGATATCACAGGGCAGGAGTTGGAGAAAAGAAGCTGTGTAGACTCAATGTCTGTGTTGTGTGGCAAGGGAGGAGTTGCAGGAATATTGTTCCCCTACAATCCTTTACATCATGGCAGCCTTCAGTCCTACATTTTGGGGATGAAAGAGAAGGCTCAGCCACAGAACTGAGTCCCAGAACCCCCCGTGGAAGTCCTCAATCCAATTTCTTCCAATTTCAAACAGGCCGAGGGGATGGAGAAGAGAATCCTCCAAGAACATTCCGTCAGTTTCATTCATAGAATCATGGAATCCCAGAATGGTTTGGGTTGGAAGGGAACTTCAAAGTTCATCTCATTCCACCTCCTGCCATGGGCAGGGACATCTTCCACTGGACCAGGTGGCTCCAAGCCCTGTCCAGCCTGGCCTTGGACACTTCCAGGGATGGGACATCTGCCACCTTTCTGGACAACCTGTGCCAGTATTTCAACATTCTTACCATAAAAAATTTCTTCTTTAGATGTAGTTTGAATCTACACTCATTTTGATGCCTAAAGAGGGGAACCTAGAAACAGAGACTGGACAGGAAGAAGGGAATAAAGGTGGATATTTATTTGAAAGGCCTTCAGAGGCACACCCTGGGCAGGCCAAAGGCTGCACCCAAGATGGACCCCGAGTCACGAGTTCTTCACACTTTTATAGCTTTGCTCCATTTGCATCTCAGCATAAATTCACCAATTAAACTTTAGCTAATGATGTAATTTGCCCTCAGCTTGCCCCCCTTCTCAAGATGCTGGGTTACACATTTTGGGCCTAGGCCGGGCTGGGTGTCCTTGGAGAGCAGCCTGGAGAGGCTTTGTTCTGTCTGTCTCAGCATGAGAGAGCAGCAGCTCCCAGGCTCCAGGACACTGCAGAGTTACACACTGGGAATGCAGGATTTGAAAAATATAAAAGTTAAAACCTAAGGTATCAATTTAGTTTTAAACCATTACTCTTCGTCCTATCACTACAGGTCCTTGTAAGAAGTCTGTCCCCAGCTTTGCAAGGCAAACACTTCACCACAGCTTTCTAATTTTTTAACTTCTAATTTTTTAAACACGCTACCTTCCCCCCTCAAAAGAAAAAAAAAATCTCCCTAAATCTTTCAAATAGAGAATTCAGCCTTTTTGGCAAAAACCATATTTTATTTGGGTTTTTTTCCCACTTCTGTTGCTTTCACAAAACAAACAAACAAACAAACAAACACACTGAAAAGCTGCTATAAGAAAATACTTCCACCCACAAAACAAACAAAAGTTTGGTCACTTGAAAAAGCATCCACTGAAAACACGGGTTTGTTTTCCACAAAATTTTAGAATGAACTAAAAATCCACTCCCTGACTTGTGCTGTCCAAAGCTCAAAAGCACAAGAGGTTGGATGCCAACAGGAAACCGTCAGAGATAAAGGTCACCCAGACCCCCCATGCAGGGAATCACATTTCAGGTAGGTGTAAGATTTATGTTGCTCTGCAATCTTCCAAGGATTTAGTAAATGTCCTTCTCAGTTTGCTCTGTAGCTTACAGACTTCTCCTCAGACTAGCCATGTTTTTATACTCTACATTTCCATCCCATTTTCAAACTCTAAACTTAAATTGCATTTCTTGGGATTGGTAGCACAGGAATCATTTCATTTTCTTGGAAAAAACACTTCTGCAGGGAATGAGAATGGAATCTGCTTCTGGACACCCCAGCACCAGCTCACACCAGTTAAACTCACGGAAACACAAGTATAAGGGCTGCTTAGTTTGTTTCCCTTCCAGTCATTTCAAGGACAGCTTTCTGATTTCCAGGAGAGCAGCAGAGACTTTCTGATAGCTGAGAATGAGCAATGCTGCTTCAATACATCATTTTTTAGCATATCGGCCTTCTGGCATGCTGAAGCATGGGGTTGCATGGAGAAAAATACGGGTGAGCGTAGATCCTGGGGTTCTGCAGAGGCTAAAAGCTTTTGTGGAGCAAAGTTGAGGACAGGGGCTGAGAGAAGGAATTGCTGTCAAAATAAGGGAGAGTGATGCATCTCTCTAAAATGGTTTTGAGGGTGCACTCAAAGCCGGGGAGTAAAACCATTCCAGCCTTCCAGGCTTCCAGTACTAAAAGAGGGCTGTAAAAAAGAGGGAGAGGGGCTTTTTACAGGGGCAGATAGTGATAGGATAAGGGGGAACATTTTTAAACCAGAGGAGGAGAGATTTAGATGAGATATTAGGAAGGAATTCTTCCCTGTGAGGGTGGGGAGGCCCTGGCACTGTTGCCCAGGGATGTTGTGGCTGCCCCTGGATCCTTGGAAGTGTCCAAGGCCAGGTTGGACAGAGCTTGGAGCAACTTGGGACAGTGGAAGGTGTCCCTGCCCATGTCAGGGGGTGGAACAAGATGATCTTTAGGTGCCTCCCAATCCAAACCCTCCCATGATTCCATGACTCTCTGTTTTAGTTACCACTGAGCTCTGTAAGTGAAGTCACAGCTATATTCCATCATCTATCTGTATTAACCACAGCCAGCCAGGGAACAACCTAGGGGATGCTTATCTTGGGCAAAATGTTCCTGCAGGGCACATGGGTGTTGTCACAAGATGGTTTGCAGCACCCTCTGACCCGTGTCCTTTCTGCCATGAAGAAATGAGCAGCCACCCTTCCACAGCTTCTTGCTGAGGTCCTTTTCCTTCATCTTTGTATTTATACCTTCCTCCTCCAAGGCCTCAGCAAACAACAGGATCTCCTTGTGAGCAACCTTGGCCAGGGAGCAAACCAGGGTGGGAGAGAGGCAGCAGGGACAGTTTCTCTTCCTGTGTCCAGCCAGGGCTCCCTCCAGAGCACCATTTGGCAGCCTACCAGCTCCTGGGCTTTGAACATTAATTTTTTTTCAGATTTTCCCTGTCTTCCTTTAGTTTTTCCTCTTCTTGGAGAGGTGTGTTTGGCTTTGGTAGGACAGGCTAACCCTGTCTGTAACAGGAAAGGCAACAGAAGTGTGGCTGCAAGCAGACCCCAGGGGACAGGTCCAAGCAGGACAAGCACATGTAATATGCCCCTTCAGATATTTTCCAGCTTCCAGTTATTTTCAGAAGTTTGTCTCGTTGGGAGCCCCCCAGGGATCTCTCTTTTCAATACTTGTCTTCTACAGCCTGAGACCAGACGTCTCAAGTGGAGACACAGCCTCTTAAGCATTCATATTTAATAACACTTATTTTTTAACTGCATTAAAACGTTCTGGGAGGTGGATTCTCCTCATCAAACAGGAGGGAAGTGTTTTTTTTGGGGCAGACCCTGGGAGGGTGACTGTTAGACAGAGATCTGAGCTGTGTTGACATGTGTATGTTACAGCTTCATCTTTAACCTCTGTCCTCATGGAGCCAGCTGGGAGATGAGGCTGGAATTAACCTTTCCCCACTGCAGGACGCCCACAGCCCTCTGCTTACTGGAAAGTTTTCTTTTTTCCCTTTTTTAATTACAGTGATTCCGTGCAGCTGTCAGCATCTTCCTGCTCCTCCTGTTAACACGAGATTGGTAAGGAGGGTCTCTTTTCAGGAAGGCAGCTGTTTTTTCTCATTCCTTCACTTAATTAGGATGTAAGATTGTTCCACAATCAGAAATCACATTGGGCTGCATGTTGAGGACTCGTGTGAGTTAGAGTTCCACAAGGAAAGTGATGCTCAGGCCCTGCTCGCAGTCAGGGTTTGCATGGAGCACTCAGCCAGTATTTGTTGGATCTGGTAGCAGTTTGTCACACAGAGGTGCGTTTTTGGCAGTTTTTCTGCATTCCCAGAGGTGGCTGCAACCTCAGCTTTGGCATTTACCAACCTTGGAGGGAGCACCCAACCCAAGAGCTGGATCTGTCCACCCCCAGAGACGTGATCAACAGCTGAGCATGAGCCAGGAGCAATGGACAGTAAGAACAGACAAATAAAGCTATGAGATGAAACTCTTGCTCCATTTTAAAACTCTTCTTTACTGTCTTCTGCATTAGTGACTGAAGCTGCAGCTCTTCAGAGCTTAGGGCTTCATTTGTATGAGAGCACCAACAGGGAAAGTCCCCCCTTCAAGGCTGTATCCACTTTTGCAGCTAATTGGAAAATACAAGCACAGGGCTGCTGCAGAGGCAATGTCTGGACCAGATTTTAAATTCAAAAGGTACCCTGAGCTCGTGAAAAATTCACCTGGTGTTGCTTACTGGGGCAAACAGAGGCAGAACCTGCTCCATGCCACCGGATAGTCACAGGTCAGGAACTTCAGATCATGTATCCTGAGAGCTGGGAAAGGGAGAAATGAGGGAGCAATCCCATGTTTTCAGCAAGTTTTATTGTGCTTTATTAGTGTTTGTTCATCCTCAGCCACTGGGAGTGCTGCATGAGGTTCTTGGGTTTTTCTGTAAAGAACTGAGAATTTCTAGGAAAAAAATATCGAAGCGAATGTAACATTAGATTCTAAACCCCACTGAAGTCAAAGTTTTCCTTATTTTATATGCTGACTATTCTGAGCAGAAAACACTGGTGAATTTTCAACATTTGGTTGTTTCAGAAATATCAGGACTTCTCCCTGATGCAAAAGGAGCTGCACTGAGCAGCTTTTCTCCATGAAGACTCAGCAAGGAAGGAGAGAGGTCTCTGTAGCCACCCCTGCACCTCTCAGCTCACCAGTGCTCCATCTCTGTCGCTGGAAAAGGCTTTCCTGGGAAGGGAAGCCCATTTCCTTAGGGAACAATCTCAAAGGATGATTAGATAATGCCTGATGACGGGCAGGCAAGCTCAGGGTCATGGTTTGTGGAGGTCCTCAGTGTGGACCCAGACTGCAAACACCCTGATGGCAGAGAGTCACTCCAGTGACAGCCTTCCCTGGGGAGCAACGTGGAATGTCAAGCTCAGGACCTCTGTCGTGGTCTAATAGATGCAAAGTCTTGGAATTGTGAGGCTTGAAGACTGTTCCTGCAAAGGCAATTCCTGTGGATTTTTCCTTGCAGGCCATTTTGCAGAAATATGCTTCGATTAATGCAGATTTTTTTCTTGCAGGTCGTTTTGCAGCAATGTGCTCCCACACTCTGCAGGGCTCTCTGGGTCATGGAATTGTAGAGTCATGGAATGGTTTGGGTTACAAGGGACCTTTAAAGGTCACTTAGTCCAACCTCTTGCAATGAGAAAGGACTTCTCAAGTGGAAGAAGGATCTTCCACTGGATCAGGCTGTTCAGTGCCCTGTTTGACCCGTCAGGGGTGCAGAAGGACAGGAGCTGGATAACCAGGGTGTTCCTTGGATGGGTGTCAGAGGCCACCTCTGGGACAACCCCTTCTTTGCTCACCAGTTCAAGGCCTCCATCCTCTCCAGGTGCCCAGAAAACTTCCCAAAGTGCCAAAATCAAGGAGTAAATGTCTTGTCTTCTAAGGAGAACTGTGGAAATGGTTCACACCACTTCACAGATGACAGGAAAGTCTCTGCCACTGTGCAATGGAGATAAAGTGCCATGGAGCCAGGGCAGCACAGATCCAGAGGTTTCCATCTGTGCATCTTCTGGAACCTTTCCCAGGGCGGATACAAGTGTGAATATCCCCAGAGGATGGTTTGGAAGCTGGCACCATCCCTTTAACACTTGCTCAAGGGGATATAACTGCAAACTCCTCCAGATTTCCCTGCTTAATGCAATCAGTTTTCAAAAGCTCTCCTCCCCATCACCCAGCCTGACAGGGTTAAACACCTCGGAGGAGGCTGGAATGTTTTTAATCCCACTGATTTATTAAAATTGTCTAAAGATAGCCAGCTGCAACAGATAAAACTGCTGCCCTCTGCACTTCAGAAAGGTCCTCCCTGAGCCAAATCAGCACGGAAAACACTGGCAGTGGCTGGGTGACCTCTGGAACACGGTGGTACCTGTGCTGGCCAAATCCATCCCTGGCCAGCTTTCCAGCTGGGCTGCCTTCTGCCAGCTCTGGCATCTTCCCTGGGCAGAGGATTCACGGGCAGAGGTGTTGTGGTGGCAGTGGAGGTGGGCATCAAGCTGCTCCCAAAAGGATTTCAAGTTATAGCAGCAGATAGAAACAAACAAGAATAAATTCCTGGCAAAGTGAGACAGAGGGATTTATTTTTATTCATCCCTGAATGGGAAATTTTGGGATTTTGTGCATCTGTGTGTGTGTGTGCACAGGCACACACTCCTTTGGGGTCTCTACCTGATGATCTGGAAGACAAAAAGGGTGTTCACAAATGTTTTACAGCCCTTCAAATCCCTGCTGTGATAAGATCTTAGCGGTGCTTTGCTCTTCCCCTCCCAGCTGTCCTCCCTGGACCACCAAAAGAGCTCTGGTTGATGCGGTGCTGCAAAACCTCACCCTTCAAGATCAGTGTTTGAGGCTGGGAAAAGAGGCAAAAGAGGCACCCAGATTTCCATCCCGCACTGCTCCTGCCTGTAATAAATGGTTGCACAAGGCAGAGTTCAGAGATCTCTGCACTCCAGGCCAAACCAGGGCTTTGCAGGACGTGACAGCTTTGATTTGTGCCTGTCCAGAGCCCACCAGAGACAAAAGACAGTGTCAGGAGTAATGGAATGAGCGTGGCAGGCAGACCCAGCAGTGCTCTTATCAGCTGGGGGAGGCAGAGCAGATCCCAGGAGCAGAGCAGAGCAGGTACCAGGAACCAGATCGTGAGGTTACATTCCTCACATACCTGGGATTTCCTGCGGTCCCCCTTCGGTTTTCTTTGCAAATTGAATATCTAAAATCTGCAAGGGGAAAAAAACCAAATGTCTCAGTGAATAAAAGGTAATTAATTTTCTGCACTGTATTAATCTATAAAGTAATACAGCACGAAGAAATCCTTAGCCCCGCTTAGAGGGAGTGTATTGTTTAAACCCCAGGAGAAGAAATGTTTAATTTAATTTCGCAGGTAGCTGTTTTGCAAAGTCTCCGAGGGAGGAAACTGGCAATACCACCACTCCAAGAATTTGACACGATATAATTTATGTCGCCTTTGTACTGAGAGACCTCAGAATGTTGCACACACATGTGGGCACCCACACACACCCACAGAGGAACCCTCCCGTGAGCTTCCAATGCAACAACAACATAAAAGGAAGCAGGGGAAAAATGGAAAAGAGCAGTGGAGCTGGCCAAAGTCTCAACACAAATCTGTGGTGAGCCAAGAGAGGGATTTCTGGTATCCCATGACCCCGTGCTGGCTCTTCCCTTGGGATCACATTGCTCTCCAAGGATTAGGGCACAAACAGTGTCTACAGGAATGATGTTTTATAGAATCACAGAATATCCTGAGTGGGAAGGGACCCCCAAACATCATCCATCCACCTCCTGGCCCTGCACAGACACCCCAACAACCCCACCCTGTGCATCCCTGAGAGCATTGTCCAAACGCTCCTGGAGCTCTGGCAGCCTTGGGAATGTGCCCATTCCCTGGGGAGCCTGGGCCGTGCCCCACCACCCTCTGACGGAAGAACCTATTCCTAAAATCCAGCCCAAACCTCCCCAATCCAGCTTTATGCCATTTTTTGCCACTCTTGGTGGCCTGTCAGAATGGCACAACCATTCCAAGACCACACAGCCTGTGCCCAGTGCTGCTGCCAGCAGAAGTCCCTGCTCTGCAGGCTGAGGGAGGGCACCTCCACAGCCATTCGCTCTCATTTCACTTTCCCATCCATCCCAAACCTGAGGGAGTTCACTGTGAACAGTGAGAGGTTTTAGTTTGCATGGACAGAAAGTACTAATAATGTCACAGGCAGCCTAAAACTTTAATCCAAGCCCCAAGGGCTGTGATGGTTCAGTGCTTTCTGGCAGCAGTTTGATTTCATTAACTCCTCTGAGGTTTGATCTACTCTTATCTTAAAATGGGAAGAGCCTTTTTCCCATGTTCTTCCCACCAGTCAATGATCAGACCCGCCAAAAAGTGGGAGATGTGGTGCTTGGGGACGTGATTTAGTGGTGACTTGGCAGTGTTGTGTTAATGGTTGGACTCAGGGATTTTGGAGGCCTTTTCCAACCTAAGTGATTCTGTGATTCCGTGATCTCTCACATGTGGAGTGATGGCCTTGCACAGCTGATTCCCTCCTTCTCTCCTGCTGTAACTGCTCGTCTTTCCTCCCAAAAGCCCCACCAGCCAGACCCAGCTGGGCTGAGCTGTGACTTCCAGTTTGTTTGCATGCTGACATCATGGAATCATGGAACTGGGTTGGAAAGACCCTAAAGATCATCCAGTTCCAACCCTCCCTGCCATGGGCAGGGACACCTCCCACTATCCCAGGTTGTTCCAAACCCTGCCCTGGACACTTCCAGGAATCCAGGGGCAGCCACAGCTTCTCTGGGCACTCTGTGCCAGGGCCTCCCCACCCTCTGAGTGAAGAATCTTATCCTAACATCTAAATCTCTCCTCTTTTGGTTTAAAAATGTTCCCGTTCATGCTATCCCTACCTGCTCTGTAAAAGTCCCTCTCCACCTCTTTTATAAATTCCTTTCAAGCACTGGGAGCCCACAATAAGGTCTCCATGGACCCTTTCCTTCTCTAGGCTGAACAACCCCAACTTCCTCATTCTGTCTCCACAGCAGAGGTGCACCAGCCCTGGGATCATCCTGGTGACCTCCTCTGGACCCGCTCTGACAGATCCCACATCTGACTGAGAGGGGGTGGCACTAAAGCACCCCATCAGCTGATATGCCAGGCTCAGGAAAAGATTCAGGAAAGCCCCAGGAAAAGACACATTTCTGAGGCAGAAGCCAATCCTGCAGCCCGGGGTCTGCAGAGCAGACACTGCCCTCCCATTACAGCCCCACGATGTGATCTTCATGAAGTTTTCACAGGAGTTTCTTGCCAAGATCTGTGCTCTGATCCTGCCGGCCGAGCTGTGTCGGGGTGGGACAGCACAGCCCACATCAGTCCCTCTGCTGGAGAAGGGACTTAAGGGACTGGGGGTTATGTCTCAGGGGCATCCACTTAGCTCCTCTAATCCCTTTTCATTCCACAGCTGTCCCATGGCACTCTGCCACCCGTGAGCTTGTTGAGTGTGAAAGTCTCTTGCTTCACAGCTAGCTTTGCAAAATCTACGCTGTTCCTGCTCCAAGATAAACAGAGAAACCCAAGCAGCCTGTGAGAGCAGTCTCCTGGCGGGAGAGACCTGAGAGGGCAGATTAGGAAATGAAAGGAGAAAGAAATGTGTAAGTCCTGGCCAAATTATGACTAAGGCGAAGATAGGATAACGGCTTTGGGTTCTTTGAAGAGCGTAAACACCGCGATGGGAGAGCAGATAGGACGAGACAGAGGAGGCTGAGCAGAGAAAAACATTTGCTGTGGGTTAGGAGATGATTTGAGGCCACGAAGGAGGCTCAGAGGGAGGAGGAGGAGCCCTGTGGCTGTTGTCCATCCGACACGGACAAGCCCAGGTGTGGGAACACGCCTGGATGGTGTGGCAGTGCCAGGCTGACCTGGAATCAGATGGGAGAAGGCAGGGAAAGGAGGGAGGTGTTCCTGGGGTTTCTGGGAGCAGGGTTGGGTTTGCTCATTCCACCCAGGGAACTCCATGTCCAGGGCTGCATCTAAACCTGGCAGCAGGGCCAGGGAGGGGATTTTCCCCCTCTGCTCTGCTCAGGTGAGACCTCACCTGCAGAGCTGCCTCCAGCCCCGGGGTCCTCAACATCAGAAGGACGTGGAGCTGCTGGAGAGAGTCCAGAGGAGGCCCCAGAGCTGCTCCAGGGCTGAAGCCCCTCTGCTCTGGGGCCAGACTGCGAGAGCTGGGGGTGTTCAGATGAAGAGAAGGCTCCAGGAAGACCTAAGAGCCCCTTCCAGTGCTTAAAGGGGCCCTATAAGAGAGAGGGGAACAGACCTTTTAGCAGGGCCTGAAGTGATAGGACAAGGAGTGATAGTTTTAAACTAAAAGAGGTTCCATTTCAATAAAAGAAAGAAATTTTTTACAATGAGAAGAGTAAAACACTGGCACAGGTTGCCCAGAGAGGTGATGGGTGCTCCATCCCTGGAAACATTTATGGACAGATTGGATAGGGCTTGGACCAACCTGGTCTAGAGGGAGATGTCCCTGCCCATTGCAGGGAGTTGGATTAGAGGGCTTTTGAAGGTCCCTTCCAACCCACACTGCTCCATAATTCTCTGATTTAACTAAGCACAGCTTGCAGCTTTCCTGCCGAGTTGGATTAGAGGGCTTTTGAAGGTCTGCCACATCTGGGACACAAACTGTGCCACGGGGCTGAGAGATGAACAAGTGGTATAAAACCCCTTCTGCAAATGAAGTACACCTACCTTTAAAAGAACCTGTCCCCAGACGCCTGCGATCCCTCAATGCCCAGGGTGTAACCCGTGCAGCCAGCCCTGGCAGAGCACCAGTCCCTGCAAAACAGTGATTATGTTACAAAATAATCCCCGAACTTTAATCAGTCCTTAATTAAGAGGTGCCTCGGAACTAAAAGAGCACACAGCATTTAAATCCCTTGGTGCATTGCACCAAGAAATCATCCTGCTGCCTGCAATCCCTGGAAGTCACAGCTTTCCAAGGGGGCAGATAAGTGAGTGTTTCTGAAGCAGTTCTGAAGCCAACGTGACAGCACATTTAAATAACATTTAAATAGGGCTGCTGAGAGATCTAGTTTTTGCTTTTCAGCCTACCAAATCAAATAACGTGAACTTGACACAGAAAGAAAAGAAACCTTCCAGGATTTCCCAGCTCTGTAGAAAACCACTGGGAGCATTTTGTGAAACCTGGCTTCAGAGCCAAATCTGCAGCCTAAGCTCAGGCATCTGGGAGCAGTTGCACTGGTAGGATATTGCAGTGAAAATTGTTTCAGCGAGAAAGTCAGTGTAATACCAGAGGAAATAGAAGAATTGGTGTTGCTAAGCCTCTCAATTTGATCAGATGTGTGTTTTGGATGTAAAGCCCCAGCTGCTGCAGTAATGGTGTGTCTTGGAGTTCCTAGAATTACACTGCAGTTGTAGCACACTTGACTGCAGAGAAAAATGGCAAAATAGGACAACTTCTCCATCAGAAGGCAAATAAATGTCTTGGGAAGGGTCTCAGCAGTGTCTTTAAAACAGGCAGTGACAAAACTTGACCAGGGGGAAGAGGAGATGCTGGCCCTGAGCAGCACGTGGGGATCAACACCGAGATACCAAAGGCTCATCTCAAACCTTGGACAGAAGTTTTACCACCAGCCATCAGTCTGGGGATAAATATTTGCTTTCCACCTGCCAGCTCCTTTAACCTTAGAGGGAAAATTATCCATGGTGGAAGGAAGGAGCTTGGAGAGCTCTGAGGTGTTTTGGAAGTGGGACCATCCCTGTGCAAAGCCCACCTTCACCTGAGGGCTCTTCCCTGCAGGAGCACAGAGCAAAGCTGTCAGTGCCCTTCCACAAGGGCTTGTAGAGAGAGGTGGAGGCAAAATTTATTGAAGCAGAAGATTCTGGGAGACCACAGTAGGACAAAATGTGCAGAACAAGGCACCTGAGCAAGCGTCATCCCAGATTAGTCTGGGGCAGGGACAGAAAAGGAGTTACATTTTATTCTCATTTCCCACCATGAGATTGCAGAGAATCTCCCTCTGTGCTGTGAGAGAGCCAGAGCTGGGAGCACTTCTGCTGCCAGACAGATCCTGGCAGAGCCACCTCCTCTCCCAGATGCTGACAGGGCTGTGAATTAGGGGCTGTGTGTTGATGTGAGCCAAAGACAGCCTGGGATGGATTTTTTTGCAAAGGTATCAGCAAATTGTTTCTACTCTTTCAGTCTGGGAAAAGAGCTGCAGCTGAGAGCAGAGGGGCTCTCTGCAGCTCGGGGGGATGCAGCAGAATTGGGACAGCGTGGGAAAATCCTCGGAGTCACCCCGGAGAGAGGAGGAGGAGGTGGCTGGGGGGAGGACGTGGCCTTCCTTTACAGGAGGTCTCCGAGGGCAGGTTACACAAACATGTGTCAGCGGGGCCGGAGCAGAGCTGATCCTGCCTCGCGGGGATGTCAGGGACTGCGTGACCTTTCCAGGCCCCTTCCCACCCTCCGAGGCTGTGGGCAGGGGGGGCTGTGTGCAATAAACCCCTCCTGGCTCTAGGGGAGGATGTGTGTGTGTGGCAGTCCTTTCCTGGGTACAGGCAGCAGCACCACGAGTCCTACAGATGGCTGGGACCTGATTTGGGTGAACAAATTTGGAACTCGTCAGTGTATGCAGCTCTGTTCAGCTGCGTTCTGTGCTTGCCCATTTCTTCTTTGCTGTGCTACCCACAGATTTAGACCTGGAGAGGCTGGGCTGAGACTTTAAAAAGGGAGAACTGAGGCGAGGAGGTTTTAATCTACAAACAGCCAGCTGGAGACCACGGCAGCTTCCCTGGGGTTGTGCCCTCTGCTACCTCCCAAGGATGGGCTGGGAATCACCTCTGGATACCTTTGTCTGAACTGACAGCCAAAGCAGGACCAGGACACAATGCAGAGCAGGAAACTGGGGAAAGTTTAGGCGCTGCCACCAAGGCTAAGTGATGACCTAGGTCATGCTGAGTCATAATGCAAACCTGGAAAAGCTGTGGCTGCCCCAGGATCCCTGGAAGTGCTCAAGGCCAGGTTGGACGGGGCTTGGAGCAACCTGGGACAGTGGAAGGTGTCCCTGCCCATGGCAGGGGTGGCACTGGATGGGCTTTAAAGTCCCTTCCAACCCAAAGCATTCTGTGATTCTACAATTACAGCCTTGTGACCAAGCAGATCTTTTTTAGGAACCCCCAAACACTACGAAAGCACTGATCAAAAATTACCAAGTGTCTTAGAAACCCTTGGGACCTGCAGCAGCCGTAGGAGAAACTTCTGCTGACTTCATGAAGGGGAAATACCCTTTTATCGCAGTGCTAGCTGCAAGCAGCAGCATCTCCTCCACGTGAGCTGGGAGCAGCCCCCACAGAAACCCCAGACAGGAGGCAGCTGAGGGTGTCCCCTCATGTGGACGACGGATCCGGGCTGTGCGTGTGCCCTCGGAGGGAAGGAACTCAGGGTGGAGCGCAGGGAAACAATCCCGGCTTCGTAGTGGTGATTAAAATGGACGTGAGATTAGAGCACCGGATCAGGTCAGATTAAACAATGAGGTCAGATGACGGCAAGGAGCCATCTGTGCCCGGAGCAGGGCTGGGGCTGCTCCGGGGATGGAGTGTGAGCCGACATCCCCCAGCCTGTGGCTGTCACCGCGGCCACCGCGCCCTCCTGGCCGCATCCCACAGCTCCCGCAGACCCCTCCTGCCAGGAATGCTGTGGGAAGCAGCGCTCTGCCCCAACCTAATCAGCTCCTGATAGGAAAATACCCCCCACTGTGGGAGGACAGGGCCTGCCTGCAGTCCCCTCCCCTGTCTCTGCTTCATCTGTCACCTGTGGAAGTCAGGGATGTGAGGAATGATGAAATGAAGCTTCCTCAGGCCACTGGGCTGGAAGGGTGGGAATTTCCACCATGGCCAGGGCGTGTGGGAATGGACAGGAGGGGCTTTGGAGGGTCAGGACAGGCTTTGGAGGGTCAGGACAGGCTTTGGAGGGTCAGGACAGGCTTTGGAGGGTCCATCCTCCTGTGTTCACTGTGGGGGTGGGAGGCACAGAGAGTTGCACGGGTGAGAGGAGCACCTTCTCTTCTTGAAGAAAGAAAATTCTGCAGTTCCAGCTGCACTTCTCACCTTTGGTTTACACAATGAGATGTTCCTTGGAGTCACAAGGTCTTGTCTTTTCCATCCCCCAGCCCTGAGCTCACAGCCTGGAGAGAGATGTTTGGTTTTAGAGGATTTTTGCCTACCCCTCCCTTGGCCTCCTGCATCCCCAGGCTCAGCCCTGGTGGGCAGTGGGAAGATGCTTCATGGAGCAGGGGTACAATTTGCTCTGGATCTCCTTCCAATCAACTCTGCTTGGATTTATTGCTGTGTTTATCCACCATCCCTGCTCCTTTCCATCTCATAGAATCGTTTAGGTTGGAAAAGACCTTTAGGATCATCAAGTCCAACCATCAACCCAGCACCACCACCACGTTCGCCACTAAACCATGTCCTCAAGAGCCCCATCCCCATGGTTTTTGAACACTTCCAGGGATGGTGACACCACCACTTCGCTGGACAGGCTTTTCCAATGCTTTACAACCCTTTCCATAGTTTTTTGGGTTTTTTTCCCCAATATCTAACCTAAACCTCCCGTGGTGCAACTTGAGGCCATTTCCTCTCATCCTGTCACTTGGCACCTGGGTGACCTTTGTTCTCCCTCGCTCGGTTCTCCAGTGTTTGTGTCCCAGAAAGAACTGCAGGGACGTGACCAAGCTACCTGGACACAACTGATGGCACTGGAGATGTCCCAGAGCACCTGCAGTGTCCACACAGGAGTGGCAGATGTGACACAAGACCGTGGGAGACCTGCATCCTTTGAGCAGCAGTTTGGTGTCTGGCAGGACCCTGGGGATCTCTGGTGACACGAGGCATGACTTAGAAAGTTAATAATTTAAATTATTTGTAAAATTGTTTTTATATTAAAATTATTATTTTAATGATTTTTAAAAATTTCTTTTCGGGATGGATTTAGGCCACCCCAGGAGGAACTGTGGAGAGAGTGAGAGGCTGCAGATATCGTACAACCGTCACCTTCTTCCCCCGTCCTTCCCATGGCCTAACGTTGGCTTTTAAATGTCGGTGATAGCTTAATTCTTCGTGTCTGCCATTGACAGTTTTCTACTGTCATTAATCATAACGACTCTTGGCTGCTGGCAAGAGCTGATAGAGTCAGGCTGGAGTTTCCCAGGAAGCATCACAGGGCTTCCAAAAACTCTGAATTAGCAAGGACAGCAAAAACGCTTCTGCAGAGGAGGCTGTGTGGAGGGGATCAGGCAGGAGCTTCCCTTGGTGTCAGCAGAGTTAATCACGAGCTGTGCCCTGCCTCTGCCCCTCTGCTCTCTCCCAGTTTCTGTGGGGCTGTTTGCAGCCCGGGGCTCTGTTGCTGTGGGAATTATCGACTGCGAGGTGCACTGGAAAAAGCCCTAATCTCCTTCCTGCCAAACTCTGTGCTTATCTGCAAACCAAAAAGGCTGTGTTGGGTTCTTGCCTTTTTTTTTTTTTCCCCTTCTCTTTCAGGACTTTGGTGATTTACGAGTTTACAGAGTTACAGCTTTTTTCTTTCTTCATTTGCCACCTCCTTTGGCATTGAGTGTGAGCCAGCTTCTCCTAAAAGGAGGAGATCTCTCTTGAGGCCTGTGTGGCTTCAGTGTGTCTTTGAGATGGTTTGGAGGGGCTTTAGATGCTTTTCTTAGATGCTTCCTAAAGCAGTACAGCTCCAGAGGCCTTCTCCTCGCAGCCTTCACCTGGCCAAGGAGTCAGGATGGGGAAGAGAAGGATGCTGGCTATAAAAGCAGAAAAAAGGACAACTCTCCTTTGGTGTCAGGAGACAAAGGAAAATAGAAACCTTGGCTTGCTTGTTGCCCAGAGAAGCTGTGGATTCCCATCCCTGGAAGTGTCCAAGGCCAGGTTGAACGGGGATTGGAGCAACCTGGGATAGTGGGAGGTGTCCCTGCCCGTGGCAGGGGGTGGAACTGGATGAGTTTAAGGTCCCTTCCAACCCAAACCACCCTGTGATTCTAGAATTCTGTGATCTCAGGCTGATAAATGTCCTCCCACACAGATGAAGGGTAGGTAAGGTGGAAACTGAGATGTCCTCTCTCTCATTTGAGGTCCCAGACTGGATCAAAGGGAACGCCAATATTCAGCTTTCCATCACCCAGCCTTTACTCCCACCCTGGAAATCTCTCCATGCCCCAGGCCCCTCTGGTTTTAACCTGGTTGAGCCATGAGGGTGTCAGGTAGGAGAGGTTTTCACAGCTCTTCTTTCAGCCTGAACAAACCATTCCTGGGGTGTCCTGAGCTAACCTGCTTTTATCCCATGCCACATTTCCCCTCAGCGTGGTGCCAGGATAAGAGGACAAATTTCTCTGCAATAAACGGCCAATTCTTCTTTGGCACGTTTGTCTGTCTGTGGCAGTTGCCTGATAATTTATTTCTTATTTGGAAGGGTTGGCACCAGAATAAACCACACCCAGTTATCTTCGGGTTTGAAGAGAATGGATGCTCCCCCTACCCCCCTCCTTCCTGCCAACAAATTAAAAGCACACCGTCTTGTGATGCACAAATTGCTCTGTCAGATATAATGATTTTTATCCCAGCTCTTAATTTGCTTAATATGTTAAGGCTGGTGCCAAATTCACTCCTGCTCTGATAGTCAATTGCTCATGTTCAAGCAAAGTGGGTGTAAATTGATAATCTTCCTGATTAACTTGCTGGGACAGTCTGCAGAGCTGAGGCATTGGGGAATCAAGCTCAAGGCTTGAATTTCTGCACAAATTCAGCTTCCACAGGCTGCCAAATGATGCTGTGAGAGTTCATCAGGTTGGGCTCTGGTCTTTTTGGCCAATCTGCCGTGTTTGGGTTGTGGCAAGCCTGGGAGGGTGCTGAGTGCTCTGCTAGATGAAGGCTCAGTCCATGGGAAAACACCATTTCTGTCTGGAGAGGGGAAACAGGAATTCTTCCAGAGGCTAATCCTATACACAGAGCTTAAGCATAACACTTCATAAAATTCTCTAAAGGCACCCCAGGGAGAAATCTGGGAGCAGTCCTTAAGGAGTGATCACAGAAACAAGTTCACTTAATGATAGTCACTGCTATTCCTCCTCTCTCCAGAGATTCTGGCTGCAAGGCTGGCATCCACACCCAGGGCTGCCAGCTCGGACACAGCAGGGTTTCAGCAGCACTGCAACCACTGGAAGGAACCAGTCTGGCTCTTGCTGCTGCTCTGTGCTCTGGGAAAGCAGGTCTGCTACCTCCACTGGGTTGTGAGTGCACAAACAAATCAAGAAGAGGACACAACCCAGGGCAAAATATGTGTGTAATTCACCGCCTTCGGTGAGCTGTTCTCTCCCCACGCAGCAGTGACTCCACCAAACAGCAGCTGATAAATCTGCTGCTGCCTCTGGGCTGCAAAAATCAGCGTTTATTTATCTGCTGTGCGTGGTGGCTCTTGATGCAAGAGCCAGAGGAATGAGGTTTGTGCCTGCTGGAGATGACTTGCCCAGGAACTCAGTGTTACCCACACAGGGCTCATCAGTCATTACAGTCATTAGGTTTGTTTTAACCCCGTGCTTTCAGTGGCCACAGTCTGAGGTGTGGGAGTACTTTCAGCCCTGTCCTTAAGCAATGTTCCTGTAGATCCTTTTTGGAAGACCTGTGATGATTTTTATTTATTTTTTTAATATAATAGAATGATATTTCATAGAACAATAGGATCATTTAGGTTGGAAGGCACCTTTAAGATCGAGTCCAACTATTTGTACATCTCTCATTGAAAATAAGCCAGCAGCTGGTGTCGCCACAGCAATATTATCACCAAGGGACTTCAAACAAACTAAAGAGCCTTTTATCCTCGGTTTGGGAGGATTTTTAACACGGGAAGGTGGAAGAGGCTGCCCTCGCGTGGTAGAACTCACAAAACATCCCTTTCTAACATCTGGCTTTCTCAAGTTTAGGGGATTCCCTGGGAAAGATAAAGTCTGGAGGGGCATTCCCTGGGTCACATTTGCATTCCAGCCAGAGGCACTGGGGATTCAAGAGGTGAGTGAAGGAATAGCCTTCTCCCAAAGTTAATCTAGGAAAGAAACACTCTGAATTAGTGTTGGTCAAATTAAAACCAAAGAAAAATCCAACACAAAAAACCCCAAACCACAAACAAAAACATCAGAGGAGTTTCCCAAAGCAAAGCGAGATCATATCTCAGCAGGTGCCTGGGATGAAAAAACTTGCTCATGTCACAGGTTCGTTTTTTTTCCCAAAGATATTGAACCTTCTGTGCAACCTCTGCCTCTTCTGTTACCTTGCTATGTCCTTGAAAATAGACATGGAAAAACCTCCAAAACCCACAGAACAGTTTGGATTGGAGGGGACCTTAAAAAATCTAGTTCCAAGTTCCTGCCGTGAGCAGGGACACCTTCAAAGCTCCATCTCAAAACCCAATCCAACCTGGCCTTGGACACTTCCAGGGATCCAGGGGCAGCCACAGCTTCTCTGGGCACCTGTGCCAGGGCCTCACCATCCTCACAGGGAAGAAAACTTTCCTGAGGAGCCTTGGTTTGGAGAAAATTCAGCTGTGTCCCCTGCAGCAGGAAGATGCTCATGGCATCCCCAGGCAGTATTTTTGCTTATCAAGGTGGAGCAGCTTTGGTTTCCCTCCTTGGCAGCCCTCTCCTGCCACGCTTTCCCCAGAGACATCTTAAAGCTTTCTGCCTTCACTTGCAGCTGTGAGATCTCCAGAAGAGCAGGAGGGCACCTGTGCCAGGGCCAGGGCCAGTAGGAACACACTCAAACTTGTAGGGAAACTGGTGGCAGCCACTCCTGCCTATAACCCCTGGCCCCTTGCATGCTGGTGGACATTGTCCTCTCCTTGGTGACAATCCCAGGCTGGGAAGCTGCAGGGAGGGATCTCAGCTGCTTCTTGCACACCAACATCCCTGTTCCTTTGCAGAGATGCCTGGTTGGGGTAGATGGGATGAAGAAACAACCCAGCTGAGTGCAGGGACCCTTCTGTGTCAGACTCTGCTGTGGCTGATCCAGCTGAGGTCTGAGGAGGAGGAAAACGCATCAGTTCTCCTCTGTAGAAATGAGGGATTGATGCCTAAAGAGGCCAACCTAGAAACAGAGACTGGACAGGAGGAAGGGAATAAAGGTGGATATTTATTTGAAAGGCCTTCAGAGGTACACCCTGGGCAGGCCAAAGGCTGCACCCAAGATGGACCCCGAGTCACGAGTTCTTCACACTTTTATAGGTTTGTTCCATTTGTATATCAGCATAAATTAGCCAATTAAACTTTAGCTAATGATGTAATTTGCCCTCAGCTTGCCCCCCTTCTCAAGATGCTGGGTTACACATTTTGGGCCTAGGCCGGGCTGGGTGTCCTTGGAGAGCAGCCTGGAGAGGCTTTGTTCTGTCTGTCTCAGCATGAGAGAGCAGCAGCTCCCAGGCTCCAGGACACTGCAGAGTTACACACTGGGAATATGGAATTTGAAAAATATGAAAGCTAAAACATAAGGCATCAGGTTCAGCCAGGGATGAGCCTCTATCCATTGCACATCTGCAGAAGGCATTAAAGTCCTTAGAAATGGCAGAGCCAGGCCAGGTGTCCCCTGGGTACCCCAATGTTCTCGTAAGAGAAGCACAACACCACTTTCCTTTCACAAGTGAGGGAAACTGAGGCACAGGGGAAAGGCTTGCCCCACAATTTGTGAGGAAACCTAATGAACCCTGAGGAGCTTGTTTGAAGATGTTGTAATTATTGATTTTTGACTCTGTTGTGTTCATAGCGTTCCTTCCACTGAACAAGCCATGCAAAGCTTTATTGCAGGAACATAAGTTGGCAAATTTTCCAAAAAACCCAGCATGGCAAAACCCACCTGAAAGATACTTCCATTTTCCTGGGAATCTGCTCTTAAAAAAGCATCTCTAAAACACTTTTTAATCATTAAACTAATTTCCACGTGGACCCACAAGAGGGAAGGAGGGTACACCATGTCCTCTCAGTCCCTTGACATCATAGTGACATTAAATAAGAGCATTTTTGTGAATGCAGTCATGGTCTGAGGGGTGTTACCTGAGGGAGTGCTGGACCTGTGCCAGGGGAGATTTGGGCTGGAGATCAGGAATAGTTCTTCCCCTAGAGGGTGCTGGGGCACTGCCCAGGCTCCACAGGGAATGGGCACGGCCCCAAGGCTGCCAGAGCTCCAGGAGCGTTTGGTCAGGGTGGGATTTTTGGGGTGTCCTGTGCAGGGCCAGGAATTGGATTGGATGATGTTTGTAGGTCCTTTCCAGCTCAGGATATTCTGTGATTTTATGATTGCAATGCTACAGTAACTCATTTCATTGAATACCTTGTTTTGTGGGAGGAATTCTCCCCTTCCTCTTGCCCAGGAGTTGATCCCACACAGTTTAGTGACCCGGGTTCTGGGAACCCACACCTCACACCCCCTTATCGAGGGTAAATCACTCCTTCCCTGTTTACCATCAACATTTTACAAATCAGACCTCTGTCTTCTCAGCTCTTCCTGCATTTCCATCTCAGCTCTTCCTGCATTTCCAGTGCTGTCCCAGCTAGCTGTGACACTGTAATTAAGAGTTAACACAGACCATCACGGAAAGCTCAGCCTTTCTCCGCTCTGATGTTCCCAGCTCTGGCTATGTCTCTGTTCATCACGTTTGGAGAGAGGGGCTTGAGGGATGCTGAGGTGAATTCTCCTCTTCTTCCTGGGCTTCGAGGTGGCTGGGATTTTGGAAACCGGGCGCTTTGCACTGCGGAGAGCAGCCAGCTGAGGGCAGGAGAAGCCCGTGCATCGGTGCTGGGTGTTCACGCAGTCTGAGACGGAGGAGGGGGAGATGAGGAAAGGAATAAAGCAGCGCTGCCTTCAGCGTGCCTCCTGCACTGATTGCCCCTATTTTGTATCTCCACAACTCAGGGGGATCCCAAAAGAGGGCCTGGAGGGAGGCTGGGATGGGAGGTGGTGGTGTTGAACATCCCAGAGCTGCAGTGATGGAAGAGAAGGAGCGCTGGGGTTTTGCACTGCACAGTCATCATGGAAAAATGAAATGGTTTGGGTTGGATGGGACCTTAAAGATCATCCAGTGCCAGCCCTGCCATGGGCAGGGACACCTTCCACCATCCCAGGGCGCTCCAAGCCCCATCCAGCCTGGCCTTGGACACTTCCAGGGATCCAGGGGCAGCCACAGCTTCTCCTGGGCACCCTGTGCCAGGGCCTCCCCACCCTCAAGCACAAAGAGGAGTCCCCAGGAGTCTCAGAGGTCACTCTCCAAAAACCCTGGGATGGAGCAGCCCTGCCCAGGGACTCAGGCTGGTGCTGGGACTATCCCACCCCAGCAACTGGTGGATAACGAGTTCGAGGCAGGCGGATGGAAGATGATGTCCTTCCATCTCCTATTCCCAATGGAAAGATGCTGGCCAGGCAACACGGAAAGATTTTGTGATGGGCAGCAATTATCAGTAGTTCTTTCCCTTCCCAAGGTGATGTACAAGAGAGATGCTTAAAATTTGATCTCGTACCCTTAATTTTAAGCCTGACTCTTAAAAGGGTTTGTGGTTTTATCAGTATCTTTCTCTCAGATTAATCTTTGGTCTTCAAAGTTGCTTTAGCAATCCACATTTTCCTTCAGCTTTGTTCCAGAAAGTTTGCAGGAGTCTCATAGCTACTTTCTGTGAGTATTTTCACCTTAGCAGGAAGGAACAGAATTTTGAATCTCTGGCAAAAACTGGTCTTTCTCCCAAATCTGATACTGGGACTTGTGTTAATTAAGGAATCAACCCAAATGAAAGGGGCCTAAATAGTTTGACCCTTTTTTGCTGTGACCATTCACAATTCATCTAATGTACTCTTGCAAAAGTGTGCTCTCTTGGAAATATTGTATTTTCAGTGCTTCAACCCTTCAACCAGCATCCATCTTCTCTAATATTACTCATCTAAAAGTTAAGCAGCCAAATTTTAACTGATTACTAAATTTCCTTCAGAGGGTAGATTGAATTTCGCATTGACTGGGGCACATCAGCCCTTCCTTTACATTGAAATGTTGAAATGATGTTTGATACTGGCTACAAAAAAAAAAAAAAAACAAAACAAAAAAAAAAAAAAAAACCCACAATTGTGATATCTCTATATTAGAAAACTGGTTATGTAGGAAGAACTCATTTCGGGTTTGAATCAAATACAAAGGCAAACTGCAATCCTAATATAACCATAGCAACGCAATAATATGTGCTTGAAATGATCCGTGTGGTCAAAAGGAGCAGAATATCTGAATGTCTCAGCTAGAAGGGCTAGGAAACGACTATGGAAAAATAAGATTTGAAGAAGCATGTTTAAAGAGAGGTGGCTGTTGGGAACTTTCTGGGGTGATGTTTCTGAATGCCCCGAGGATAAATCCTTGATGGGAAATAACTCCACGTATTCTAAGCCTGGATTTCAACAGAGATTTTCTGTGGTGAATTGAAGTGTAATTGGCCTGAGCTGGAACAAGGTGTGCTGATCAGATCCCTGTAATGTTTCCTTGTATCTGATGGACATCAAGTTTTGGGCTTTCCTCAGCGCTCAGACTGGGAAACTTCCCCACATTCTACAACAGAGGGGTTTTTGCCCCAAACCATAGAAATCATCGAATCACAGAATGGTTTGGGTTGGAAGAGACCTTAAAGCCCATCCCATTCCACCCCCTGCCATGGGCAGGGACACCTTCCACTATCCCAGGCTGCTCCAAGCCCCATCCAACCTGGCCTTGGACACTTCCAGGGATGGGGCAGCCACAGCTTCGCTGGGCACCCTGTGCCAGGGCCTCCCCACCCTCCCAGGGAACAATTTCTTCCTGATATCCCATCTAAACCTGCCCTCTAAATCTCTACCATCTCTTTGGTTTTGCTCACCAACCCCAGAGTTTCAACCCCACCAGGGCTCTGCCCAAATTATCTCAGGAACAGCACGTGCAGGTGCAGCAGGTAACATTTATAACACAGACACAAATACCTATGAAAAGTACCCAAACCAGATGATGAAAAGCACCCAAACCAGAGCTGTTTGCCACCATTTCAATCATTGCTTGCACCCAGCCTGCATCCCAGGTGATGCACAGGCAGAGGAAAGGACATCTGCGCCTTCTGACTGTGCTTGATTAGTTAAATCACCTCTAGGAAATAATTTGCCTTCTCTGTTAGTACAACACAGCCAATTTTCTTCTCCTTGCCCCGGGGAGTCAGCAGCAATGTCTGTCAGTGCTACAAGGCTGGTGCCCAGACCTGGAAATCCTGTGCTTCAATAAAGAATTCAGCTTTATCACTACATAATGGTGTAAAAAGCCATTGCATTCCTCTCTGCAAGTCCCTTCCAGGGTGCAGGGGGGTGATTTCTTAGAGCAGAGAGCTTGGCCATTCAGCAAGTAAAAGATCCATGCAGCTGCCATTCATAGCAAGGGAAAAAAATCGCTTGTGAGTGTTTAAAACTGGGGCAATTACACTTTAAAAACATTGTACTGATGGAGGGCGGAGGAGAAAGAGAAAATAGGGACCAGGTGGATTGTCCTCTAAGGAAAGAAAACCTGGATATCTCTCTTACACAGACCCTCTTGTCCCAAGCCAGGCTCTGGACTTTACACCAGGATGCTCAAGGCAAAGCCACAGGGATGTGGGAGGTCAGGGAGTAAGGTCAGAATACGGGTTGGGGTTTGAGGGCAGAGCCTGCAGGCAAAGGGCAAACTGCTCAGATTAGAAACAAAGGCAGAATTTATTTTCCTTTTTAGAATTCGCTTAAAAAAAATTGAATTAAAAAGAGAAATAGAAGAACAAAAGAGCGAGGAAAGAACGCCTGAAATACAACGTGCGAGTCTGCCTCTGTTTAGGGCCTGGCTGGAGATGAAACCCGAATGTTTCTGAATTAGAATAAAAACAACAAAGTGAAGGACATTGTGTTTTTATGGGTTTCATTTTATCCTTTGATAATTTTTCATTTGTATCCCGCAATGGCATTTCATTTGGGTCTCTGCCTGACTGCACATTTTATTCTGGAGCTTGATTTCACTCTATTACTGCATACATCAGTGGCTCCCCAGATTCAGTAACTTGGTCCTGCTCCTTAGCAAATAGACATGTCTGTGCTGTGCTTTGCTGTAGGTACTTTTACAAGCCATTTCCCCATTGTGCAGCTCATAAATATTCCTCTGGCGTGGCCTTTTCTTCTGTAGGAAAAAAAAAAGCCCACGGCGGTGAAACTGAGAGTCAGTAAAAACCAACCAATTTGTCAGTGGCATCTTTGGACAATTAAGAAACCTCGTGTCTCTCCTTTGTTTTTTTCTATTCTGCAGAAGAACAGAGAAATACAGAAGTGAGAGGAAATGCACTTGCTGCTCATCTAACTTAATTAAAATCCAGGAACAGGGGGAAAATGCAGGAGAGTTGGAGGCTTTTAACACTGGATCTTCTAAAAGCAATAAACAACTGATATTGGGAATAGCTGGAATAACAGAGGCATGGAGGGCCTTGGCTTTGAGCAGAGGGGAGGGTTTAGATAAGCTCCAAGTCTCTTCAAGCTCTGTTTGCTGATCCCATTTGATGCTGAGATTTGGAGAGAAGCTGTGTCAGAACATGAGTTCAGTGCTCCATGTCTCAGTCAGCGCACCAGAAAAATAAAAGTGCTCCTTGTTTGTGACACAGGGAGTTAGTCAGGGTTCAAAAACCTGTGCCCTTCTCCTGGGAGGAGATGCTGAAGTGAGTGCATTGAACACAGCACTGGTTGTGCAGTGAGTGTGCATAAGAACAGGTGAAGATTTGAAAATGTTTTCTGTTCTCCCAGGTTTCCATTTCTCCCCAACATTTTCACCAGGATCCCATTCAGAGGCATCTCTGCATCCAGCTCTTGGGCCTCAGTACAAGAAGGACTCAGACCTGCTGGAACAAGTCCAGAGGAAACCACTACATCATTCACAGGGCTGGAGAACCATTGCTATAAAACAGGTTGAGAGATTTCAACATGGAGAAAAGAAGAGAAGGCTCTGGGGAGAATTTGGAGCCTCTTCCAGTGCCTAAAAGGGCTCCAGGAGAGCTGGAGATGGACTTTGGAGAAAGGTCTGGAGGACAGGACAAGGGGAGATGGCTTCAAACTGACAGAGGGTAGGTTTGGGTTAGATATTGGGTAGAAATTCTTCCCTGTGAAGGTGATGAGGTCCTGGCACATGGTGCCCAGAGAAGCTGTGGCTGCCCCTGGATCCCTGGAAGTGTTCAAGGCCAGGCTGGATGGGGCTTGGAGCAGCCTGGGATAGTGGGAGGTGTCCCTGCCCATGGCAGGGGGTGGAACTGGATGAGCTTTAAGGTCCCTCCAACCTGAACCATTCTGTGGTTCTTGGTCTTCAACTTTTCTTTCCTGTGGTACAGAGAACACAGGTTGTAGAACCATCCGCAATCTCCAAGGCCCAGCCCAAGAGTGATGCCATCCTGAGGCCCAGCATGCTGCAAATTCCACTTCTGAGGGATGTGGAAGGTTGGGAATCTCCCTGGGGACATTTCTCTGCACAGTGGGGTGTCTGCTGTGTCAAATGTTACTGGGAGAGGAGCAGAGCAGAAAAATAACACATGGGAAAGGACTGTCCCTCCCTGCTAATGCAAATATTCCCTTCACCATGTCCTATGGTGTTTGGCCTCCCCAAAGTCGAAAATATCTCCAGGAACAGCTGCTTCCAGCATTTCCCTTTGAAAACAGTCAAATATCCAAGAGACTGTTCAGGGAGCTTTTCCCAGCCATCGATAATATTTTAACTCCCCACTCCTGCCCATCAACCTGTTAATGCCTTTCATGTTTTCCTAAGTAATCCCACTTCCTGTGTCCAACCCACACCCACCTCATGCTCAGCCGATGTTCCCTTGGTCGTTTCCATTTGGCCAAAATCCTTTGGTTCTGTGGGGATGGAAAGTTGACCTGAAGTCAGGACTTGTAGCTTCAAATTCTCTCCCTTTTCTACCAAAAATGGATCCCAACTGAATCTTTCCTTGAGCTCATAATTTCTGTTTCAGACTTGAAGAACGGAGTCTGTGCTCAAAACATGATCCTCCTTTAGATACCAGGATTTTAATTCCTCGGGAAAGAGCCCTTCCCACAAATAGTTCAACCACCCCAGTTACAAGCAGTGCGATCACAATACCAAAAAGTGAAATTTCTTTTGGCTGAAATCATAAAGAATGGTGAGTTTGGGGCCAGGGAATGGTGTTTTATTCTCTTGTAGTTCATGCTGCTCATTGTGGCTGTGATTTACAGCCTGTTGATGGGTACCTGGGGTTGTGCTCTCCCCAAAAAAGTCAATCTGTGCCCCAAAGACGTGACCTTCTAAATTGAGCAGCCAGACAGGAAAGAGGGGAATCGCTTACCCATTTTGTATAAATTAATCCCCTGGAGTTCTGTAATTAATAGATGCAAAATACACTGTGAGCCTGTAGCCAAGTGAGGATCTGAGCCCAGGTCCCTGCCCAGCAATCACAAACCCTTCCTTCCTCTATTCACAGCGCATTAGGAAAAGGTCTCTGTGACCTAGAAAGATCTTTCAGTGACTCACTTTTCAATCTTTCAGCATCCTCTTGGAAGGGAGGAGGGATGGGGAGAGAGAGGCAGAGCTTTGGTTATTGTTGTTTTCCATCTTTTTAATTTGCAGCTACATTGCTTGTTAGTCTAAAAGCAAATTGAGACAAGGCTGAAGTAACCATCTCAGCAATAAAAGCTCTCTGCCGAGGCAGACCAAACACTCCAGGAAAGTGCAAGCAAGAGGGAAAAATGGGCTGCTGGAGCTAAACAGCTGCTCAGGTTGATTTTCAAAGGCAGCTGAGTCTCATGCCCGGCAGGGGACACCCCCTGATGTCCCCTCCCCACTCTCCCCACGTACATTTAGAGCCTCTTTCCTGCTCTGGGACCCTGTGTTGGACACAGCTGGGGAGCAGATCCAGGCTGTACTAACAGGGATGTTTTGCCAGGTGTTTTGTAAGGTGGGAGAAGATTGCTGGGCTACTGTGATTAAAGAAGTCCTAATGCTTCCAGGCAGGCAAACTCCTTGTCGTGGGGCGCTACGGAATGTCTTGGCCAGGAACCCAGGACCAGTGTCTTGGCCAGGAGCCCCTTCATGGCAGGGAACCTCAAGTCTCACATGTGGGAGGGAAGGAACCAAGTGACACGCTGGATTTCAGTGGGAGCAGACACTCAGAGGGATTTCTGGCTAAAGAAGAGCAACATCCTCTGCTCTGGAACCCAAAAACTGTCAGTGTTTGATAGCTAACCTTTACCTATGTAAATACTGAAACTCCCAGCCTTTCACCATAGCTTAAAGGAATGAATGGAGGAAGAGGGCTCATTTTTTATATGGGTATGGAGTAACAGGACAAGGGGCAATGATTTTAAAGTGAAAGAAGGCAGATTTAGATTAGATACTGGGAAGAAATTCTTCCCCGTGAGGGTAGTGAAGCCCTGGCACAGGTTGCCCCATCCCTGGAAGTGTCCAAGGCCAGGTTGGACAGGGCTTGGAGCAGCCTGGGATAGTGGAAAGTGTCCCTGCTCATGGCAGGGATTGGAACTGGATGATCTTTAAGCTCCCTTCCAACCCAAACCATGCTGGGATTCTATAACCACAAGAGCAAAAACTTGAAGATAAATTAAAAAAAAATAAATAAATCTGAAAGTCTGAAAATATTCTCATGACTCAAGAAGCAGAGACTTCTAAAAAAGCCACAAGAGTCATCAGCCATCAGACTGGTGGCTTTGCCTTTAAGCTCAAGAGCCTCAGGAAATGTGTCCCAGACATGATTCTGTGGTAGAAACCAGAGTGGTGCTTTCCTTGGAGGTTTCCATGGGTAAATACGGAGTATTCAAGTGAGAGTGTGAAAAGAAGACCTCCTGAATCCTTTCACAGCTCAGCAGGGAATGTTCACTTCCCCGCAGAGCCACGGGATGGAACCAGCCCCACTTCTGTGCTGGGGCCAGGATCTGCTCTTTGGTTTGAGGCTTTTCCTCAGCAGCTGCCTCCTGAACAGGGGTTGCAAGTCATTAATGCATGTGAGCTTTTCCAGCCTTATCTCTGCTGAACCTCTCAAGGCTCCCTCACTAAAACCCTTCTGTCTAATGAAGTAATTGGATTAATAGGCAAACAGCAAATCAGTGTGCTTAATTGATGTTCCCAGGTAAATCAGCACAGGTAGTGCTTATGTTTAAGGGCTGCTCCTGAAGGAAAAGCAGAACTGAATTAAATCCTTTTTTTGCTGCTTTCTTGTGGTATCTGAGACTGATGTGAAAGGTTATGATTTTCTCCCCATTTGATTTTTGCATTAGGAATAATTTTGGTCTCTCCTGTCCTGTTTGTCTGTGCCTCAGACTTCTGAAAGATACCACGGGTGACCAGAAAACTGATGGGGTTGCAATATTGAACACTGAGCAGTGTGAAGGGACTGATATTTAGGGATGGAGAATTTTTTTTTTTTTTAGCCCTGGTTTAATTTGCACTCTTCATTTACCTGCATGTAGCTGAAATGCCTGTGGGATGGTTGAGAGGAAAAGCACTTTTGCTACAAACCAGACACCCTGGCTCCTTGCTAAGGGCTGGGCTAGAATCGGGAGCTTCTGCCTTTGACCTCCCAGAGGAACATTCCCCCAGGGAGGGAAAAGCTTCATGCCACCCTGCTCTTCCTCAGGATTGAAAAAGCAAGGAGAAGAATTCATATATACAGAAATAATGCTGTTAAAAGCAGAAACAAATACTGTAGGCCTTTCTGATTTCCTTTCCTTTCCCCGTCACAGACACAGCACTGCCGCTGCTGTTCCAAAGGCCCTTTAAATCAGGGGAATTTGGGATGTGTTCATTTTTCAGAGGCTCTGGATTCCCCCACAGTAGCAGGACCCCTGTGCTCCACCACAGACTCTGCCCCCAGAGAGAGGGACAATGATGAACAGGAGGGGACAGGGGAGAAGAGAATGGCCTGGAGGAACTGGTTTAGGAGTTGGGATCAGAGACAGCAGAGCAAGGATGGGAAGGTCTGGGGAAGTTCTTCCTCATAGGGATTCCTCCCTCCCCAAGAACAGGGAAAAACTGTTTGGAGAAACTCTGGGATACCAGAATTGCTGCCTAGAGTTTTATTTTGGATGGTGGGACAGCCTCTGTTGCTCCTTGGGGCGTTTAAACCAGGCCAGGGTGGCTCAGAGCCTGAGTTAAGAGGACACAGGCAAAGCTGACGGGCAAGCAAAACCCTTTATCTCTGCATCCTTTGCATTTAGAGCGAGGCTTTCCTTGCAGCCCCTTTCCCCAGGAGTGAAGTGAAAGAGGTCCCTGCCCCGGGGAGTTATTTAGGAGCTTTTCACGGGTGTCCCGGCGCCTCTGTTCCCTGCGAGCAGCCCACGCCTCTGGACTCACGATGGCAGCAGCGCTCTGCAGCAGAGCACAGCCAGGCACAGGGTGCTGGCTTCCCCCACCCAGAAATTCAGCCTCCTCCCGGAACATCCCGGCCCTTCCCTAGGGCTGGGAACACTCCGAGGGCAGCTGAACCTGTCCCTACGAGCCGGGGTGAGGAGAAAGCCCGGCTGGGCAGAATTTGGGACCTTGCTGCAAGCAAAGTCTCCATCAAAAGGAGCTTTTTCGCAGCAGAATTCTCCCCTTTTTCAGGACGCACCCAAGGGGTTCCTGTTCCCTGCTTTTTCCCAGCTGCTAAGCTGAGGCCGTGGTGGCTTTGTGTGGAGCAGACCTTGGAGAAATGGCACTTCTGGGAGCTTCACAGTGAAGAGAGTCTGTGACCGAGAGCCTGCTCCACCCTGGCTTTGGCAAGGAGGATGGTGGGTGCTCGGTCCAGCAGGAGAGGGCAGCAGCACCCTCTGTGTTTGGTCCCAGTTTGGCACAGGTGCCTTGAGGTTTGTGCTCTGCAGTGCCCGTGGGTCACTCGCTGCTCTCTCCTGGGCAGCAGCTCTGGGCCAGACCCCACAGAGCATCTCCTGCCACCATGGAGCACCTTCCTCCACCATCCTCCTGCACCTTCCTCCGTCATCCTCCTGCACCTTCCTCCGGCTCCTCCCGGCCTTGGGAGGAGGACGAGGATGGTGGGGGTGCAGGAGACTTGTTCTCTGGTCCTGCATTTGCCATTCACTTTTTACCTGGCCATGCACGGGCTGTAAAACCTTTCCCAGTGTGACCTGGGAGGGCTGTGAGCTCCCTTTGGGAGCTGGGATTGGAGTTTGGGAAGCGTTCAGGAACATTTTGCACAAAGCAGGAGGGGCTGTGTGAGGACTCTGGGCAGCACTGGGACAGAACAACAATAAATAATAATAAAAAAAAGTGTCAACAGATTTACTTCCCTCCGATCAGGTGTGGATGCTTACCTGGACGTGTGCTGCACCAGTTCAAGACATCAATCTGCCAGAAACCCAATATTTTTTCGGTTGGGTTTATTATATTCCTCTTTAGAGAGCCACACTGGCTCACTGAGGTGCTGTGCAAGAGCCAGAGTGACACCAAGGACTTGGTCTGAGGGGGGAAGGGGCAAGGTCAAAGGATTTTTAGGACAGTTCTGCTGCTGTAGTGAAGCCACACTTTCACAGGGCCAAGATGCTGCTCCCTGGGGTCAGATCCAAGGGTTTGCTCATCCCTGGATGCTCAAGTGCAAAGACAACCCCACAAATGAGCTGATTAGTGGAAAGCCAGCCTTTCCCCTAGAAATAATGGGGTCACAAGCCATCGGTGACCTCCCGTGCACCAGACCTCTCTCCCAAAAGTCATGCAGAGGTTTCCCAGCTCCTCCTTGTGAAGGAGCCTGAAATCACAGCCAGCAGTTCTCACAAACTTCCCATTGATTTCTGGCAGCTCGCGAATGTAGCAAGTGGCATGGAGTTGATACTGCAGATCCATAATTAATGCTTTGTGATCCCAGATCTGAAGGCCCTTTCACAGGCAGAGGGACTGTTAAACTGCCCCTGAAGATGAGGGATAGAGTCATGGAAGGGATTAGCAGCCAAGCCAGTAATGAGCTCAGAAAAAAAACACAAGCATGGGAGATGAAAAAAAAAATAATCTGTGAGGGAAAAACATCCATTTATGAAGTGCTCTTTTGCAGAAGGCGAGTGCTTCTGAAGCCACCTAAAGTGCAGATATTCTCATTGCCTCTGGAAGCCTGAGTCAGACAGTTCGGAGCCGAGAATTCCCAGGATGTGGTTCAGGCAGACCGAGCTGGGAGGAGGTTTGGGGGCTGATGTGCTCCGTGCAGACAGCAGAGCAGTGACACAGCTCTCCAGGCTGGGGGATCCACCCCTGGGATTCTCTTTTAAAGAGTGTCCCAGCATTTTTTCTGAGGTTTTTTCACAATTGCATGGGTGGCTTTGGCTGGACAGTGGGGGAAGAGAGTAAAAGGGACTGGTGCAAGGAGCTGAGTGAGGACCCAGCACCTGGAGTAGCAGGAAGGGCCCTTATCCAACTCCTTCTTCCCAAAAATTCCATGTCCAGCACAGAACTTGTTTATTGGCAATGTCTGTCTAGAAGAGCTTTTCCCTGTTTCATCCTGCTCTGTTCTAAAATGTTGCACCCAGAGCCCACCCTGTGGTGTTGGCACTGATGCCTTATGTTTTAGCTTTTATATTTTCCAAATCCTGCATTCCCAGTGTGTAACTCTGCAGTGTCCTGCAGCCTGGGAGCTGCTGCTCTCTCATGCTGAGACAGACAGAACAAAGCCTCTCCAGGCTGCTCTCCAAGGACACCCAGCCCGGCCTAGGCCCAAAATGTGTAACCCAGCATCTTGAGAAGGGGGGCAAGCTGAGGGGAAATTCCATCATTAGCTAAAGTTTAATTGGTGAAATTGGGTTTATATGCAAATGGCCCAAAGCTATAAAAGTGTGAAGAACTCGAGACTCGGGGTCCATCTTGGGTGCAGCCTTTGGCCTGCCCAGGGTGTGCCTCTGAAGGCCTTTCAAATAAATATCCACCTTTATTCCCTTCCTCCTGTCCAGTCTCTGTTTCTAGGTTGGCCTCTTTAAGCATCAGCACCCACTGTGAATGGGGCTGGTGACATTCAAGTGGCAGATGGGTCATTTGAGGTGTCCCCTCCTCACCAAGAAGGATGGAGCTTGGTCTTTTCAGGCCTGGTGATGGATATTCACTAGAACTTAAGCAAAAAAATCCCATATATCAATAAATAAATACATAGATGAAGCAATTCTAATTATACAAAAAATTATTCATGGGCAACAATTCCAGTATTTTCATATGGGTTGTGGAAAAAAGAAGGAAGAGGAGACAGTGGAGGGGTTTTGAGGACAGATGCAGCCAATCTCCCACTTAGGAATATTGTCTGTCTCCACATCTTGAAAAGGAGGGATTTATATCAGCTGGAACCAATAGGTAGATAAAGAACCCACTTCAACAGGAAAAAGAAGCCATTATCCATTGCATAGTTAGCTTATGAGAATGAAAAAAGAGCATTTGGAGAAAATATCTGCCCATTAAATATGGAGTTAAGAGCTTGGCTTAGGCTCAGAAGGGGAAAAAAAAGGCTTTTGATTAACCAATAAAGCCAATGGTGATATTGAGATTATTCAGGGTTTATTGCTTTTATGAAAAGGGAAAAGGGAAAAAACGAAAACAAAAAAAAAAAAAAAAAAAAAAAAAAAAAAAAAAAAAAAAAAAAAAGAAAAAAAGGAAGGAAAAGCCAGTCTGTTTTACATTTGTTGGGACTGCAGTAGATTGCTCTTGCCAGGGTAATAAACAGTAGCTTGGATGCATCATGCAAGGCTGGTTATGAAGATGAAAACACGCAGCTCTTTGGGTTTTAAAATGCTGGGAGGCATTTCAGATGCCAGTTCCCCCTGCTGATGCCTCCGTGGAGGGAAGATTGGCTGCAGTGGCCTTGTTTGGGGTTACTTAATCTCGGTGCAATTCTTCTACTTGATGGATCAACGTGAGGCCTTCGGCTGGGTTCTGACATTCAGATGGACCCATTAGAAAAATCAAGAGCAGAGTGATCCCAGGGCTCCCTGCCCGTGGGGAAAGGTGGGAGGATTAGGAATGTTTCATCCACTGAGACCTCTCAGTCTGCAGAAGAGCAGCACAGAGGGAAAGGAATGGGCTCTTCTCCATGGGATAAGTCAGGAAGTTCTACAGCTCTACAGCAAAATCAGGGAAGGCTCAAACAACGACCTGTGAGTCGTTTCCTAAGGGAGCACTGGAGATGGTCTGGGAGGGACTGGAGGAATCTCACAGCAGTTTGGAGGCACATCTGGAAGTGCCCAGGCTTGGCCCCACATGGTAACACAGCTCAAGGATCCTCCGAGACGTCACTGCCACAATCAAAGCTGTGGATGGCATAAAATGTGGAAAATCTTGCCTTTAAATGGACTAATGAAGAGATACAACATTGCAGAGTATCCTGCTCAGGCCTCTCTTACAGCAAAGCAAAGTTGCTGCTTCCTAGAAAGTGAACATCAACAAATACAAGTGAGAAATAGAGGGAAATTATTTTAAAAACTCATTTCGAGATTAACTATTGGAGTGACCTGCCAAAGGAGCCACTGCATTCCTCGCCCCAAAGGGACAGGGGATTGTCCCCTAGCCAAAAGTGGATGTAGAAGGAAGTTCTGGAGAGATCAACGTGGTTTATACAACATGCACTGACTGATTTCCTGCTATGGACAATGTAGGAGCTCAGAGTGATTGGAAAGGCTCCTTTCTAGCCTTGAATTATTCCCTGTTCCACTGAGTCCATCAGCTCTTGTGTCCTCTCAGCCCGGGTCTCTGTTCATTTTGAAGGCATCAGTCACACAGAACTGGACTCTGGCCATGCCCTCTTCGCAGGCAGGACTTGACACCCATAACAATTAGAGTCTCCTACAAAGAAGGGTTCCCTTCTCTGGTCCTGACAGCTGAAATCCCATCAGGTTTCAGCTCGAGTTCCCTCATTTCAGCATTTTTTTGTCTGAGTCTGGAAATGTATTAGGACTGTTCTGAAGTAACAGTGAGCATCCTGTGAGACCCCAATAGGGCTTTAATTAAAGCTTTAGGAACCAGGACAGATTAAATGAGAAACAATCACTGCAGAAATCCAGTTTGCTTTTGCTGAGCAATAGGAAAGAGGGAAGAAAATGGCCCAGGTTTACTTGGTTTTCAGCTGTCAGAAGACAATTCCCCAACAGAAGTTCCTGGCTGTTTCTCCCAGTGCTCCACAATACCTGTGCCCCTGGGTGTTTTGGAGGTCCATGTTGTTCCTGAAAACAGACACATTATTTTCATAGGAAAGTTCTCACAGGTTACCATAAAAAATGGGGCCCTATTGCTCAACTCAGTCGTCCTGGCTTCCCATGGAATTGTAGAGACTCTATTTCCAGTTTGAGTTGGAAAAGACCTCTGAGGCCATCAAGTCCAACCATTCCCCCAGCCCAGCCAAGGCCACCATTGACCATGTCCCCAAGTGCCACATCCACATGGCTTTAAAACCCCTCCAAGGATGAGAACTCCACCCCTGCCCTGGGCAGCTGTGACAGGGCTGGACAGCCTTTTTAGTGAATAAAGTTTTCTGAATATTCTATCTAAACCTCCTCACAGCTTGAAGCCGTTTTCTCAATTATGGTTGATCTTAAAAGGTTTTTCCAACCTTAAGGATTATGTTTCTCTCATCCTGTCCCTTTTTGCCTGGGAGCAGAGCCCGACCCCCCCGGCTGCCCCCTCCTGTCAGGGAGTTGTGCAGAGCCACAAGGTCCCCCCTGAGCCTCCTTTGCTCCAGGCTGAGCCCCTTTCC
>VWZT01012767.1:606296-654641 GCA_013397055.1 Pachycephala philippinensis | reverse complement strand
CCCAGCTCCGTTCCCTTCCCTGGACACGCTCCAGCCCCTCAATGTCCTTCTTGTCATGAGGGGCCCAAAACTGAACTCAGTATTTGAGATGAGGCCATTTCTTGCCCCAGCATTTACGAGCCTCCATTTACTGGTGAATGACCAGTGGGGTGTGGGACTGACCCACAGTCCTGCAGCCCCCATCACACCGTCACCCAGCACCCGTGGGAGGAACTCACCACCCTTTAGTGAGCAATCAGGACCTCCAGGCAGATTGCAGCAGACCCAGGGCATCCCTCCTGTTCCCACCACGACTCCAGTCCCAACCCTCCACTCAGGGTGCAGGGATTTCAGGTTTGACTTCCCGGGCTGGGTCCTGCACCCCACTCCCTCTGCCCACAGCCTCCCTCCAATCTCTGCCTGCCTTCCCAGTGGTTCCCTGCAGCCATCAGCAGAAGCAGGGGCTCTGTATGCTGCCAGGATAATTAGAGTGCTGCAGGGTGCTTAGTATGCAGGCAACGGCTGTGCTATTGCTGGGGAGAAAAAAAAAAAAGGAAAAAAAAAAAAAGAAAAAAAAAAGAGAAAAAAGAAAAAGAAAAGGGGGAAAAAAGCAACTGAAAAAAAAGCCCATTTGCCCAAGCAAAGGAAAAACACTTTTTACCACTTGTTTCTCTGCTTCCCCAGGAAAGCCAAACCTCTGCACGGAGGCACTTCTGGCTGCCATGGGAGGGTGTCTGTGCAGGGATTGCCAGGCAGTTTTTGGTCCCAAACCAGGGCTGTGCTCTCTGCTGATGGCTGCACAGGGAATGGCTCTGTCCCTCTCCTTCTGCCGTGGAGAAGCCTGAGATGGAGCAGGGGGGGCAGGTTCTGTGCTCCCTTCAGTAGCAAGGGTTGTGTTGGGATCTGATGGAGCTGAGGTGTTCCAGGTCTGCATGTTTAGGGTGGGTTGTGCAATGCAGATGTGACGCCCTCTTGGTGTCCTTCATCCCACACGTGATGGGAACCAGCTCGGATGTCCCTGGTGTGGGAAGAACTGGAGTAAAAAAACCCAGACACAGCCCCAGGGGTGCATCTTCTACCAATGGCCTCGTTCTTCCTCAGGAATTAACAAGGGAAATCACCTCTGGTTCAGTCTGCTCCATGATGAGAGGGGAGAAAGCAGGAGAGGCCACTCATCCAGGAGCATTTCCACGGCAGATGGTAAGCAGGAGGCTGGAAGCTGTGTGGTTGCTGTGTCTGGGAAGGGAGCAGAGAGCTGGTGCTTGGCCAGCACAGAGCAATTACCACCTGCCTGCCACCAACCTTCAGTCTGCAGTGCCCAAGGTCCTCCCCTGCTCCCGTCAGACACCCCAGCATAAACCCTGCAAGTTTCCACCAAAAATGGCTTTTCAGGTGGAGCTGGAAGGGTTAAACTTGCACAAAGGCAGTCATTGTAACAGCAGAGATTGCAGCAGCACTTCAGAGTCTCAGGCTTTACTGGAGCCCAGCACTTGGCACACAAAGGCAGCAGGAAGCATCACCCACCTGTAAATTCCATGTGGAAACAAAGGAGGAGAATGAGAAAGGGACATTCTCCTTCCTGTTTCCCAGGGAAGAAGCTGAGGGTCAGAGGGGATCAGTGCCATGGCCCATGAGCTGGCTGTGGGATCTCAGGGCTCCTTGTTATCCTCAAGAAACCCACCCCTGCAGACAACACAGGCTTGGAAAAAACCTTGTCTCACCTCCCTGTACCCTGCACCCACCTGTCCAAACAACCTCCTGTCTCTGTTTCTGTGGTGAAAACGTTGCTACTCAGGATCTTTTGCCATTTTGGGTAGCTCTACGGTTTTGTGGCCATCCACCAGCCCAGGCAGAGCAGCACGTGGATTTCTGCTGTCCAGAAATCCCAATGAATGTCACTGTCACTCCATGGGATTGCCTGTGCCTGTGAGATCCATGGCACTGGTGTCTGTGCAGATGTGAGCAGGCAGAATAACCTGCCCCAGATGATGCTGTTTTCCCTCCCCAGGAGCCTCCTCCGGTGTTTCAGAGCCTGGGTGCAAAGACAATTTTCCTCATGTCAGCAACCCCTGCTGGAAATTAGGCAAACTAAGCAACTTGATTTTCTTGGAGAGCTCCGGGGACAAATGAAAGGAATTGTCCTCCTATCTGCACGAAGTACAGAAATACTGAGTGTTCTCCTTTGTACCTCCCAAAATAAATTTGCTTTCACCCTCCGAGTGTTCTCCATTTGTGCCCCTAATTCTCTGTTCCAAATTTCTGCCTGTCCCATCATTTCCCATTTTCAGACATATCCAGTTCTCTTTCATAAGTTCAGCCACTGGCACTGGCAACCAGGGGCAAAAATTTGGTGAACTGTTGTCCCGGGAGAAGGAAGGACAAGCTGTGCTCAGGACCATTCCTGCAGTGCTGCTGGGTTTTCCTCTTGACTTCAGTCCTTATCTCACTGGGCAGAATTCAAAGCAGGCAGGAGTGAGAGAGGGAAATGCCTTTTCCCAAATAAACTGTGTCTTCCTGATCCAAACATCTCCAAGTGTCTGGAAATGTTGACTCTGAATGCAGCCAGATTTGCCTGACTGGAGATGGAGCAGTGGGCTGGCTGTGCTTCAGAATTGCAGATGGATGATGCAAACAGCTCTCTCTTGCACATTTACTGGTACCTGATATCCTGAGGCGAAAAGTTCTTCTGGTGGACCAGGAACTTTGTGAAAAAAGGCTCCCTTGGCTTCAGCTGTGATGGTCTGACTGTTTCACTGGGAACCTCTCAGCCCTTGCATGGTGGGGTCAAATTAATTTCAGTCCACCCCAGCAGACAAACCTTTAGAAACCCTCAGGTGTTTCTTTCCTCCACTGGAGAACCCTGTGCTGCACAACCCAAATCAATTCAGCCCCCAGACCTTCTCTCTGTGCAGCTGTAGCTGATTTCTAACCTGTTTCCAGCAGTTTGTCTCAGTTTTCTTTCCCTCACAAGGTGTTGCTTTGGGCTGTAGACTTTCTCTCCAGGAGTCCTTGATCTTGGGGAAGGAGAAACCTTCCCAATGTAATAACACTTCCAGACCCCTCATAAATGCTGCCTTAACAGCAACCAGCTTTTCCTAGGCTTTGATGCAGAAATTGGCTTAACCCAGATCAGCTGCTGAGGGATTGATTTTGGGTGTCTGGCTCTGTCCCAGAGGGGGACAGGTTAACCCCTTCTCCAAGCACCTCCAAGCACCCTGCCATGGGCGTGGTGGGAGGCATGGGAAGGGAGAAGGGCTGTTCTCCACGGGAAGGGGGTACAGGCTGCTGGAGATGATGGGCTGCCAAAGCCAGCCTGCACTGCAGTTGTGGATAATCTGAGGAATGCCTTAGCCTCCTCCTGGAGATCCATGTGGACAGGAGGGAAAGTGAAGCACAAGGTCCCTGTTGTGCCCAAGCACAGGATGTCCTGGGCTATGGAGACTGGCAGCCAGCTACCCTGGAGGGACACCAGGAGATGTTTAAGCACAATGGTTACACCTGGATGATGGGCTCCTTGGTGCAACTCCTGATATTGGAGTGTCCCGGGGCTGGGGAGGGAGGGAGGCACCACCACACCAGGTAATATTGTGTGTTAGGAACAGGTTCTCCACCCAGAGGGGGGCTGGGCACTGGGACAGCCCCCCCAGGGAAGTGGAAATGGCTCCAAGTCTTAGAGAGTTCAAGAAACAATCTGGAAAATGCTCTCATGCACATGGTGGGATTTTGGGGGGTTGTCCAGATCAGAATATTCCCTGATTCTGTGAATCGAGCTGGACTCAGGCTGGTTTGGATCCCGCTGTTTCTTATGCAAGCAATGAGGAGGATCTGGGACTCTTTTCTCTGTAGACAGAAAGAAATTACTGCAAGATGGCTTGGAGGGGGCTCCCTGCCAAGCCTCAAACGATGGGACCAGGGAACTTCCACAGGTTCAAAATTCCCTTGAAAGCTCCATCCAGCTGTCACCTCCTGGAAGCTGGATGTGCCCAGAGATGACCCAAAGGAAGCTCCTGCAGGGGAATTTGTTCTCATGCCCTGCACAACTCCAGCCCATGAGATATGCAGACACCAGGACTTGTGCTGGTTTGGAACTGGGAGCTTTGGAGAAACCTGATGGAGGGGAAATCCTGAGGGACCTCAGGAAGGAATGTGATGTATATTCTAGGAGCCAAAGCCAGCTGTGCCAGCAGCTCCTGTGCTGAAGTGATTCCCAGGCACATCCCTGCTCAGGCAAGGGGAGCAGGGGCAGGCTGATCCCACCCTGCAGCTGACTGGGAAGAGGGATTGCAGAATCTTTCCCATCGAGTTTTCCTCCCTCTCCTTCTCTGCACCAAGAACTGAGTCACGGTGAATCATTTAGCGCTCTGTGGTGTTGAAGTCACTCAGCACATTTCTGATGGGTTTTCCTCCAGCTGAAGGCTTTATGGGACATGTGGCACGACAGATAAGGCTGTGAATGGGGATGTTGGGGAATTTGGGAATTCTTCTCCTTGTGCTTCTGTTCCTGCCTTCACTCGAGATGATTCCACACCTGAGGGACCCCATGAGTCATGATAACTTTGATGGGAGTTTGGGGTCTGGCCCTGCTCTGCCCTTGGAATCAGAGTCTGTGTGCCAGTGTGAGTCCCTGTGTCCCTGCTGCCTTGATCCAGGGAATGAGGTGATCCAGGTGGGAACTGGTGCTGAGAGGTCTGTCACAGGCTGGGGTTTGATGGAAAGGCAGGGAATGATTTTTCTGTTGAAAACAAGATTTGTGAGTGCAGGATTTGGGCAGTTCTCAAAGGGAGAGGCCCTTCTCAGCTGTTGAAAAGTGAAATTTCATGTATAAGCAAGTTGTCTAAAGTTCTTAGAAGAGGTGGCAGAGAGACAAATGCATTTTCAGGGAAGGTTTTTGTCCTACTTTTCTCCATCTGGGCTAAAAACCTTCTGGAAGTGTCTGTCTGTCAAAGACACCAGTGACTGTTCAGCCTGGACACTTACCTTGCTAAATTCCAGAATTAGGTGACATTGTTGGATCCTAAGAGAAAGGGAATTCCTCCAGTAAGGAGGGATTTGTTTCAGTGCTGGAGACCTGCAAGAAAACGTGGAACATTTTTTGGGTGTTAACCTGTGGAACCTACTAAGGGAGAAGACAGTCATCCTGTTGGTCAGAATATGAGCAAATTTCCTTCCTCTTTCCTTTTCAATCCTATTCCTATTGGGGTATGCAGTAAAACTCAGAGTAGCTGGTTGCTTTTCCTGAGAATGGCTAGTGTGACTGAAATGAGAACAGAGGCAGCTTTAGGGCTTCACATCCTCCTTTCTCTCTGCTCCTCCCCGTCCCTCCAGCAGCAGGGAGCTGTTTGAAATCCATGCTGAATCTCTTTCAACACCTTCACCCACCTCAGCATCTCTTAACAGGCACGTGCACACACAGGCAACAAAAGCTACCATGGGCTTTGTTGCTGTTGCTGTTGTTTTGATGCTGAACAAAAGTCCTGGCTCCAACCCCCCTCCTTACTGGATCACCTTCAGGAATCAATGCTGCAGATGTTGACTTAAGCCATGGTGCTAGCAGGAGACTTTTAATACATCTCAGATACAACAACAAAGAGCAGATGCCAATTCTTAGGGAGGGAAGGGAGATGTTTTGATCTGGGGTTTTTTTGGGAATGAATTTTCATGCAGCCTTTGTTTCAAATTTTATAGTTTTTTTTTCCTTTTCCCTGGAATGCATATTAAACGCTGATAGCCTGTTATCCTTGACCTTTAGAGCCTGTGAATTTGAAAATCCAATTCCCTGTGAAAAGCAATGCATACAATATGGACTTTGAAGAAAATGCCTGTAAGTGAGTTATTTTCTTTATGGCCCTGCAAGAGTCTCCTACTGACAGAAAAAAGGCAGGAGCACAACTTGGGTGTAATAGAGCCAACAAGGAGAGAGGTTTCCACGCTCTGCAGGCCGTGGGTCTTGTTCACCCAGAGGGTAGGAAGGAACATGAGGTTGTTAGGAGAGATAATTCACATTCCTGTTTCTCAGCACTCCACTTCTTGTGCTTTTTAACTCCTCTAGTGCTGCCAGATGGGCTCGGAGCATCTCGGTGGAATGTGGCACCAGATGTGCCACTGTGTCCTGGTGGGATTGTCTTCAAACACTGATAGGTTATGCTGGGAAAATCAGAATCACCTCTTCTTTCTGGTGTGCTGAAGGAGCTGTGGTGACCTCCAGTGGTGTTGGGCACAACCCTTGGAAGCTCTTTTCCAGGTGTGCTGGAGATACCCTGATGCCTAAAGAGGCCAACCTAGAAACAGAGACTGGACAGGAGGAAGGGAATAAAGGAATTTATTTATTTGATGTTTATTTGAAAGGCCTTCAGAGGCACACCCTGGGCAGGCCAAAGGCTGCACCCAAGATGGACCCCGAGTCATGAGTTCTTCACACTTTTATAGCTTTGGGCCATTTGCATATCAACTCAATTTCACCAATTAAACTTTAGCTAATGATGTAATTTCCCCTCAGCTTGCCCCCCTTCTCAAGATGCTGGGTTACACATTTTGGGCCTAGGCTGGGCTGGGTGTCCTTGGAGAGCAGCCTGGAGAGGCTTTGTTCTGTCTGTCTCAGCATGAGAGAGCAGCAGCTCCCAGGCTCCAGGACACTGCAGAGTTACACACTGGGAATGCAGGATTGGAAAAATATAAAAGCTAAAATGTAAGGCATCACCCCAAGGGAGTTCTCTTCCAGCTGTACTGGGAACACCCCTGGGGAATTTTCTTCCAGGTGATGTGGAGATAGGTCAGGACATGACTTGTCCAACAATCCAGTAAACCCAGTGCAGTGCTTGGTTTGCCAAAAATTTCCCTTCTCTTGTCCCCAGCCTGCCACCATTTTTAAAAAACTGCTTTTGCTTGGACAGAGTTGCCCTGAAACTTACACACTCTGCTGAGAACAGCACAGTTCCCCCACTCTCCAGCTTCTGGCCAGGAGTGATGGTTACCTTATTCTTGCTTTTAAAAAATATCCTGTGTTTCTGTATGGAAAAAGGCTGGGAAGGGTGTTCAAGAGCTCTGTTAAACACATAATTGTATTTACCAAAGGCAGCCATGTAGCTGTGGGGTTGGTAAGATGGGAAATCCAGATGTTTTAAGAACAAAATAAGATATTTCACAAGTAAAAAGGTCATTCATTAGTGTCAGTCCCCACAGACTCACTGTCTCCCCTGGGCATTAGAAGAACATCTCAAAACCAAGGAGGAGAAGTTGGAGTTTAACAAAGAAATTCTTCCCTGTGAGGGTGGGGAGGGCCTGGCACAGATGCCCAGAGAAGCTGTGGCTGCCCCTGGATCCCTGGAAGTGTCCAAGGCCAGGTTGGATGGGGCTTGGAGCACCCTGGGATAGTGGAAGGTGTCCCTGCTCATGGCAGGGGAGCTGGAACTGGATGTTCTTTAAGGTCCCTTCCAACCCAAACCATTTTTTCATTCCATGAGGTTCCATTCCTGAAGAATCCAGGCATGATCCCATTGCTTTTCAAGCTGTAGGGTCTTTAGCAGATACACAGGACCTCTGCAGAAGGAATTGGAATTACCCCTGTGTGCAGGAACTGTGGCTCAGGACCAATACAAAACACAAATTATTTGGGATTAGGTTCTCTGACTTTTATAAGGAAGCCAAATGTTGCATGAAATCCAAAGGCTGGAAAGGCACGTGGACCAAAACTCCCCAAAGCCAGGAGCTTTCAGCAGCATTTTGCTGGCAGCTAAGCCCTGTCTCAAATAAGACACAGCTCCTAAGCCCCTTTGTGCCTCTGAACCTTTTCCCCACACCCAGGCTCAGGCAGGGAGCCTGTGGTGGAGCAGGAGAGGGAACCAGGTCCGTCAGACTCCACGAGAGGTCTGTGATGGGTGGACACCTCGCCTCTGGCTGTGCTGCCTGTGAGTGGCATGAAATGAATCTTCAAAGGGCTCTGTGGATCCCGTGCCCTCTCTCATCTCAGTGGTGGCAGCCCCTCAGTGTTTGCTCTCAGACAATGGCACCACGGGGTGGTTGGCACACACGGATATGCTGTGCCACGCTCGGCTTTTCTGATTTTTTTTTCCTTCCCCTTCTTATTTTCTCCCCACTCTTTTCCTTCTAATTTAGAGCTCTAGATTAAATTCAACTTAATTAGAAGGATTATACATCTTATAAATTTAATATTTAATATGCAAGCATAGGCTTTTATTTAAGGTGTCCTAGGAGGAATGGTAATGAGTTATTGCACAATAAATAGTTGGGCGGAAATGAGTGTGATAAAGGACTGGAACTTCTGGAGAAAGGGAGGGGGAAAGGGGATGGGAGTGCTTAGGGAACATCTCTGGTGACTGCTCAGAATGCTGCTGTCATCTCTCTGCTGCTCACACAGTGACCCTTCCAAAAGCAAGAGGAATTTTCCTTCAGCACAGGCAGGAGAAGAGATTTGAGAGGCCAAGGAGGGCAGCAGGGAGGGAAGGATGTGGGGAAGGTCAGGAATTAAAATCCTTGCAAAGAGAAGAGACTCTGACGTGGGGTGCTGTCCAAAAGCCGTGAGTAGGAGCTGTGAACTCACTGTCTCCAGAGCAGATGGAGGGGACAATTTGGGCCTGGTTGGGTTTTTTTTCTACCCATCCATGTCTCCTTCTGCCCTCAGGAGCAAGAGCCAGGGCCCAGCTGTGATGTGCTAAGAAGAGCCTGTTTGGGGAATTGGAACATCCCATTAGGCTGGTCCTGTTGTCCTTCACATCTGCTTTTCTCAGAGCTGATCCCCTTACTGTGCCAAGAACGGGAGTTGGGTGATGGAGGGATGGATTCTGGTGGATCTCCTTGAAACCTGGTGCAGAACTGGGCTCCTTTGAACCGAGGGCTCAGGTGGGATTTGCCTCTTGGGGTGTCTCCAGTGTGGGTGGCTTGTGAGCTGTGTTCCCACAGAGACAAGAGGGATCTAATGAACACTGTCATCAGACTGGGGCTGTGAGTCACGGGGCCAGGAGTGGCTGTTTGTTTTAGGATGACACGACTGGCGCTGTGAATCCTGCACAGGAGACTTCTCCAGGGACTCTGAGGGATCAAAGGCTTTGTTTGTGCTGGTAAATAAAATGGGCCAGGGATTTGCCCTCCTCAGCCTTGAGGGCAAACAGAGCAGTCTGACTCACACTTGGCACTGTCTGTGAGGGCTCCAGCAGGTCCCTTCACCTGTGGCAGGATGTTTAACAACAAAATAAAACTGGGTGCTGTGGCTGGTGCTTGGTCCCACACCCAGTCCCAGTTTGGTTCCTAGGGCAGAGAAAGCACTGCCAAAACACTGCTGGCCACACTGGAGGCACTCAGGTGAATCCTTCCCCTCCTCTCAAATTATTTGCTCAGGGCAGGGGTGGAGTCCCAATCCCTGGGGGGATTTAAAAGACACGTAAATGTGGCACTTGGGGACGTGGCTTAGTGGTGGCCTTGGCAGTGCTGGGAATGGTTGGGCTTGATGACTTTGGAGAGCTTTTCCAACCTAAATGATTCCATGAGTGGAATGAATTCCATGAAGTTCCAGAGTTAAGTGGAGGCACATCTGGGAAAGGTGCTGTGGTCCATCAGTGAAACACCTTAAGGGGTGTCTGGTATTGGGGTTGGGGAAAGAAGATACCAGCACGTAACTGGGGGCTCGGTGTGAGGGTGTGGGGAGCACTGGGGAAAGGCTGGGAGTGTGGGAGCTGTGTGATGGATGGGGGAATGGGTTCTGGTGTATCTCCATGCAAAGTGGTGGAAAAACTGGGCCCATCGTGGTCTGTGGGGGTACCTGAGATGGGAAACGTCCTGGTTGGTGGGTTTGTGACTGGGAGAACCTCTGGGGCCAAACCTGCTGTGGTTTTAAAAGGCCACTGAGAGGAGAAGGCCCCTCTTCCTGGAGGTGAAGGCAAGCCAAGGCTTTGGGGAGTTGGAGCATCTCACTGGGGTGGTCCTGCCTCACTTCGCATCCAAATATTCAGGGACCATCCTCTTATTGTGCCAAAGCCTTTCCCTCCCACTCACCCAGGATTTTCTCAGCCAGATTAAATTTTCTCCAGAACTGCCCCTCTATTTCTGTGTGGGAAACTGCTCTCTGGAGGGTGTACCTGAACCCTGATCTTCTTTCCCAGCCTCAGGATTCATCTCCATGTGTTTTAGTCTGGCTCTAAGGGATGAACAGGATGTAGATAAATCTGCCACCCATGTGACAGGCAAACCAGGCTTCAGGGCTTGTGCAAATAAACACCTTTTTATTTCCATCCGGGGTGGGAAGGCTGCCCTTGACAAGAAGGGAGTTAAGGAGCCGTGTAAATACACAATTTTAGGCCCTTTGGATTTATGCAAGGGAGCTGGCAAATAGCTGCAGCCATCTCTGGTTGCTCTGGTCAGCAAACAGGGCAGTTGTTATCTCCACAGATGGCCCCCCTGGCCCCCCACGCCTGATATTTGTAATTACAAGCAGGGATTATGCAGGAAGGAGAGGGAATCAAGTATGAAAACCCAGCAGACAGCAGGGGAGCTTAGACACCGGCTGGTTCCTCCTGATGGAGGCAGAGATAGCACCAAGCTCTGTGAGCAGGCTTGGGGTGCATATGTCAAACCTTTAGGGATCCTGATAGAGGGATTAAAGCCGGGAGGAGGGAAGGGAGGAAACATCTGATTAACATTTCTGATGCATGCCCAGGGCTAACATGGTGTGCTAATGAATCCTGGTGTAGTAGCAAAGCTTTCTTAGTGCCCTCTGCCCTGAACAGCCTCACAGGGAAGCTGGACATGGACACGATTTAATTCCTACCTTTTTAAGTACAGCTCTGGACCCTTTGACAGGGACCTCGTGGACACACAGCCTACACCCTCTCCATGTCCTTGGGATGGTGGAGAATCCCAAAGAATCCACCCAGGGACCAACACCAGGCACCAGGTTCCAGCTTCAGGAAAAGCTTTATGTCCTTCTTGCCCTGACGGAGTGCAGTGGGGATGTCAATCCTCACTCACACCCTGAGGGTAAAACACACACAAATCCCTCGGGAAGCTGTAAGGGGTTCCTGCAAACAGCCAGGATAATCCTACCTCGGGATTATAGGTGTGTAGGAAAAGGGCCATCCAGGCCTTTCCATGGGATATCTGCCATGGCTGAGGAGGTCATTCTGGTCACCTCAGAGAAGAGGACAGCAGGAGACCAGACACTGCACAACCCCGAGGTGGGAAGATGCTCCCTTGTCTTCAGGCAAGAAGCCATTCCCTGAGGATGAAGACACCTGGGGAATGTCAGTGTTGGCAGAGGATGAGGAGATCAGCCCATCGTGGGGAGCTGCAGCAGGCAGTGCCCCTTTTCGGGCTCCAACACACCTCACTGGGACACACTGCCCTACAGACAGCAGGAAATTCCCCTTTTCCTTCCTTCTCTCTGTTCCCTGCGCCAAGGACTGGGAATTCCTGCCTGACAGGGAATGAAAACAAGCAGAAAATATGGGTGACAACTCTCTGCTACATCTTTTTATCAGAAGGAGAGGGAAAATTTATGGTAAAAGAAAAGGGGGGAGAGAAGGGGAAGACTCTGTGTGGGTCCAAACTCTGTTTGCAGTTTCCTGCATTGTCTTTTTTCCTCAAAGCATCCAAACAAGACAACAGGAGCTGATGATTCAATAATGCAGAGCCAGGAGACAATGGGGGGAAGAACAACAACAAAGCGAAGAGGGTTTTAATAACCGTTTATTGAGGCTGTAATTAAATTTTGGTGTCTGTTTGGAAAACAAGAATCTCATTTTGTGCGTGCCCCTCTCTCCCTGCCACATCTGCACCCGTGTTTTCTTGTGGGCAATTACTGAGCATGCTGTGAGCTGATTAGCAAATACAGGTGTGGCAGGCAAGGGAAAAGGGAGGAGGAGAGGAGAGGATGAGGAGATTTTTCCAAGCCTGGCACCAGCCCCGTGAAGGTGGGAAGCAGGATCCTGGACACAAGTTGTGGAGCCAGGTTGGTGCTTGAGAGAGAGGAGGGAAGGTGTGGAGAGGGGGAAGTGGGGCTGACCCTTGGTCTCAGTGGTTGCCAGCCAGGCTGATTTGCCTTGGAAAAGGGATTCAGTCCCTGCAGAAAGGCAAAAGGATGCTGAGATTGGAGAGCTTTTGGGTGTTACAGTCCATATCCTTTCCATGTGGGCTAAAGCAAGTTTTTGTGAGGCTAAAGACACTTTTCATAGACGTAGCTATTTGTGTAATGAAACACAGCAGGGCACGTGCTCTGAGGCTGAGGGCACATAGTGCAGTTATTTATGCCCACACATCTCCTTTCTTCCAGCACGTGGCCTGGTGGGCTCAGGAGGTGTCCCTGCCATCTCCTCCACCCTGCCAGCGCACTGCTGTCATGGTGAGGGTGGCATTGGCCAAGGTTGTGCCAGGGGCTGTGCCAGCAGCTGCTCCCCTGGCCCTGCACCGTGTGTTTCTACAGGCTGAGCCTCAGAGGTGGGTGCTGTGGCAGAGGGATGAAGAGCACACCAGGAGCACAACCTCCTGCCCACGTGGAGAGCCATGGCAACCCTGGGCTAGCACAGCTGTGACCATGCACAAACATGCAGGGGCTCTCCAGCTCGCTGCCCCTCCGAGAGAGGATTTCACTTGGAGCTGCTGTTTTCCAGCAGTTGTCTTTCCTCCCCACGCTCTCCCAGCCCGATGAAATTCAAGGAATGACCAAGGAAAACTCTACCCTAGCTGGACCAGGCTTTCTGTGGGGCTAAACCAGCATTTCCCCTGTCACAATCTGCTGCAGGGCTCATTGCCTAATTTCTGCCTGTTCATTAGAAGGCACAGCAGTAACACTGCTCTGGTCACTGCCTCAGAGCCCATCACCTCCTTGCATTAGTTCTGCCTGCTAATTGCCAGGAGCTGGGTGGAGGAGCTGCTCCTGGTCCCTGCCAGTTTTCCCTGGGCAGAAGGGCTGCATTCGACCTTCATTTGTATTCTGGAGGCACCACTCACTTAGCAGTATCTCCTGCCATCAATAAACCAATGCAAACAGAGATAAGCCAGATAAAGCGAAAGTAGGTCACTTCTGCAGCACAATGACATCCAGCTCCCTTATTCCTTACGCAGCCTAAAAGTTAACTCTCTCTCCCATCACAGCGTTTCTTTTCTTTTCTCTTCCTCCTTTTTGCTCAGGGAGGCCAGGGAGCTGGGGCAGGGTGATCAGGCAGGTGTGAAACTCTCCCCACACTGTGCACCAGGCTGAGGGCAGCTGGAGGTTGTTCTGTGTGGTGGAGGAGCTGATGGAGGGGTTGGTGTCACTCACAGATTCTCTAAACTCTTTGTTGTGCTTTAATTTTTTCACCAGTTAAAGCCCTGCAAAGGTGATTCCTGGTGATGGTTGAGGGAAGCTGGTTTTGGTCCTCTCGAGAGCTGCTCTCCTTGGTGGCATCCCTGCCCATGGCAGGGGGTTGGAACTGGGTCATGTTTAGGGTCCCTTCCAACCCAAACCATTCCATGATTCTGTGAAGGACACGTTCTGGTGTCCTGTATTCCCTGCTGTGTCTTTGGAAAGAACATTGCAAACTCTTCCTTCAGTATCAGCTCATCTTTAAGCCTCGATGTTCATTTATCTGCCTCTGGTAGTGAGAAAATATTTCATTCCTAATTGCCAATTATATCATTGACTTCTTCACTGAGAGCCCCAAGAGCTGGTTAGTGTCCCATCAAATGTCACTCCTGTAACACGAGATGATGATGGCTTTCTCTTGATGCCACCTGAGGCCACATTTGGGTTGGTAGCTCAAGGTGAAGCTTTGTAACCGAGGTACCACCACCAGACACCTCGGTTATCTGTGATTTTATTATCAGAAGGTATCAGTGCTATTTATTGGCTGTTACATAGATTTCAAGTGCTGTTATGAAAGCAGAAGAACCTCTGGAGATGCTTCTAAGACCTTCTAACCCTGCGAAGGAACACAAGCATTATCTCAGCCTTGGATGATCTCCAGGAAACAAGACAAGCAGGGATGATTCAGTGCTCCTTTTTGGAGATTTCTGTAAATGCTCTCTTCATTAGCATAAATGCTTATGGGAAATACATTTTAAAATGTCTCGTTTAAGTGTTCGTTCCTCCAAAAAGGGATCCTAGAAGTGACCCTCATCCATCCAAGAAAACGGAAATGACACTGTTGGGTATATCACCAGCTCGAATGGCAAATAATCTCTTCTCAGTGGTACCTCTACAGCAGGAAAGAAATTAATAGGAAAATGAAAAATAAAATAAATAAATCTCAGAAAACAACAGCCAAGTTTGCAGGTATTAAACAAAACATTTTCTTGTTCTCTGAGCCTTGCTGAAGATTCCAGCTTCTCCCAAAAGACTCTGTCCTGCCTCTCCCAAGCAGTTGCCCCTCTTGTGCCTGAGGAAGGACAGAATACCTACTGAGGAGATGTCTGGAAGCTCTTACCAAGGCTCTGAGACACTTGTGTGTGTCCTGAGATGCCCCTTCTACTCAAATAACCTCGTTTTGTGACCCTTTAAGCACCATCTGCCCTCGTGATCCCCACTGTCTGTGTTTCAGAGGCAGAGAGGGAATGGGAATGGTTCTTGTCTCAGAGGGGTGGCAGGGAATTTTCTCCCCCTTTTCAAGAAGACATGGGGACTGGCACTTCCCACAGGAGAGTGCCTGCAGGACAGGGTGGCTCTCAGTATAGATGAGCTTTCCATTCGGGCCTGTTACCCCTTAGAGGAGCCATCCCCATTTCTGTGTCAGCTGTGTTTCTTCCAGAACCACTCATCTTCCCATTGGATTTGTCTCGTCCAGCAGCCTCCACCCCGGTGGGCTCCTGGGCCAGCAAAAATGCCATGGAAGCCTGTCTGTAGCCAAAGGCACGGGAGAGAGAGGATGCACCTGGCTCCACATCCCATCCCCTCTGCTCCCTTGGCTTCATGGCTGGGTAGCCACCTGTAGGAAACACCAAAAAAAAAGGTAGAAAGGCTCTTAAGTGTGAAAAATAAAAGCAAGTTTCAGAAATATAAGAGAATAATTTAGAGATTAGCTTTGGCTGCAAAAAACTTGAAGAAGATACAATTATACAACAAACAAGGACATTAAAACAATGGTTAGAGTTTCTAGGTTTGGCTGAGATAGCTTTTAGAGATGCAAAAAAATATACTTAGCAAGATAGATAAGGTTAAGCTTAATAATAGGATACTGTGCATTGCTTATATAAGGTATAAACAAGCAAGTATTGTTTGTAACAGACATACGTGCAATATTAGAGATTGATTAAGAGAAGTGTCTATAACTTTTAAAAGTATACCATTGGCTGAAACGTTTTTAAGAATGCTCTGTAACCAGGAAGTCTTTGGATGCCTGTGACAACACGAGCTTGTGTCACCTCCTGTGTCTCAACTCTGTACGTGAGACTGATAAAATAATAAAAAAGGCTCATGGAGTGTCTGTCCTCGGCTCCCTGTCCCCTTTGCTCTTGCTGACAGCCATCTGCATGGGAAGTACTCAGGTGACCTTTCTGAAGCCTCTCTTGAAGCTCGTTTACCAGCAGAGGCCAAGTGCAGGGAGCTGAGACAAGAATCCCTGGAGTTATGTGCCAAATTCCATCCATCCACTCCAATCCCCGCCTCTCATCCCTCATCCAAGCCTGCTGCTCCCACCGTGTTTGCCACTACCAAACTCCCCAGGAGGCAGCAAGGAACTGCTGCCACATCCTGCCACATCCCAGATTTGGTGTTGGATCATCCCTGCACCCACTTCATCTGCTCCTGCTCTCTCCAGGCCTGTTTGGAAATCAGCCTCTGCCAGCAGCACATGGCACCACACGTGCCCTGGTCTGGCAATGAAACCTCCTCCAGAAGCTCTCCCACCTTCCTCCTGGGTTAATATGACCCTGATGGCCTCATTAGTTCTAATTTGTTTGGCCACCAGATTTAGATGAGTATTCCAGTGATAACGCGAGACCTGGGGAGTGCAAACAGTGACTAATTAATTAAAACAGTTAAAATTCCTGCCCAGGGTGGCTGCAGAGGAGGAGGACGGTGCTGGAAGGCAGATTTTTGTGCACCTGGGTGCTGCTGGGCACAGCCATGGATTCCCACCTTCTGCAGAGGCTCTGAGCTGGTAAATATCTGCAGCCTGATCTGGAGGGAGCACAAAGAACCATCCCTGAAATCCCCAGGGCAGGGGCAACACCTCAACACTGGCAGGAAAAGAACAGAAATGTAGGGATCAATCCAAGGGGTGATATTGGATATTGGAGAAATAGGGTAGAGGTGAAATGATTCACTGCCCAGTTTTTCTGGGGTTCAGGCAAATCACTTTAATGGGCTCTGAGGGGAGCTGGTGTCAGACAGCATCCTGCATGTCAGCACTACGCAGGGAATTTGCACCTTCAGGTGAAAATGCGGGTGTGGATGAAGGAGTTTCGAGAGAGTGGAATGGTGGCCAGTGCAGATTTTCAACTTTAAAAGATATTCCCACTGGAAAAATAGCTTTAAATGCTTCCTCCTTTGCATACCTTTGCTCTGTCACAGTCCCCGGCGTGTCTTGCTTGGAGTCCTCTGATAAAAGTGGGGAAAATAAAGCAAAGAGTGGATGTACTAGAGGGCTTTTTTGGCTGAAGAAAAGTCTCTCAGAAATAGTTGGTCTGTCCTGGATTGAGTTCTTGTGATAAAGTGGATATTCTTCCCTCCTTCCTCCTCTCTGTATCTCCACTCCTGAGGAGTGGATTAAATCACTGCAGCCCTTGGATGGACAGAGTGGTCCCTCCTGCTCAGTACGGAGTATTCTGGTTCAGACCTTGCCTGTGGCCACAACATTTAATGGCTCTCTTCCAATCTGAACCCTCTTCCTCCTTTTCTTCCATATTTTCCCTGCACTTTCACATTCATGTCCCCCTTTCTGCATGAAACAAGAGATGCAAAAGACAATAGGGCACTGTCATAGCAGCAGGTTGGCTGATTTAGTTTGGATTTTATTGCTCCTGAGAAAGATTCAGGCAGTCCCCAGCACTGCTTTGCTTTTATTGAGCGTTGTATTGAAACTTTAGCCAAGTTCTGGGGCAGAGGGACTCGAGCCCTTCTTCATCTCCTGCTGTGTAAATAATTTTTTTTATCCTAATGGATTAGCGACTCCTCTAAAAACAGCGATACTTGAAAAGAAAAATGTATGGGAGACTTCCTACCTCGTATTATCTGTTCCCAAAACACCGAGATTGCTGCGAGCCTTAACTGTATCACAAAACATCATCTCACCCTTGGCCCCACTCCTGTGCTCCTGCTCACTGATTTCACCTGACGTTAAACACTGCTTTGCTTTTGCAAGCTGAGAACAAACCCTCCGTGAGGCACTTCAGGGAAATTCCTTTCCTCTCCACGAAGCAACGGCCTCGAGTGCCAGGAGAGAGGCCGTTCACTTCTCCCTGCATGTTTCCTGTGCTGTCTTGGTTGTGGCTGGTTGCAAGAACAATAAAAGGTGTGTATTTTACAAGCTCGTGCTCCACTGACAGGATAGGGATCTCATCTTTGTGACAGAGGTGGGAATAGCTGCAAGTTTTTGGCTGTCAAACCCACCAAATAGAGACACAGCCGAGTTCAGATTCTCTCTGTGGTTTTATATTGGGGAAGGCTGAGATGGGGGTGGTTCAGCCTGGAGAAGAGGAGGGTTTGGGGAGACCTCAGAGCCCCTTCCAGGGCCTAAAGGGGCTCCAGGATATCTGGAAAGGGACTTGGGATAAGAGACAGAGGGACAGGACAAGGGGAAACGGCTTCCCACTACCAGAGGGTAGTGTTAGATGGGATATTGGGAAGAATTTTTTGACTATGAGGGTGATAAGGCCCTGGCACAGGTTGCCGAGAGAGGCTGTGGCTGCCCCTGGATCCCTGGAAGTGTCCAAGGCCAGGTTGGATGGGTTTTGGAGCAACCTGGCCTAGTGGAAGGTGTCCCTGCCCATGGTAGAGGGTGGAATGGGATGGGCTTTGGGGCCCCTTTAAATCCAACCCACTCCACGATTCTGTGACAGTCATTAATCAGTGCATAATGAAACCTGGAAGTGCCCCCAGAGCCAAATCCCATGATCCTGCTCCCAGCACAGATCCCGCTGTAGTTAAATTAACTTGTATCAAACCAGGGATGCTAACAGCAAGCCATACATCAAGATTATGTCTTCCCTATTAATTAGGTCGGGGTCAAAGCCCTTCTGCAAGCTCAGGCCCAGCATTGTTAAGGACTCAAATGCACTTAGACACAAATGGTGCCTGAGCTCTGGAAGCACAGCAAGCAATGAATGCACACGAGTTTTTGTGAGGGTCCAAGCCCTTCATTTTGAGCCCTGGATGTACTTATTAGGTGTGGGCACAGTGGGCAGGTCTCTGTCCAGTTCATGGGCACATGTGCTGGCTACAGATCTTCACCTGCCCCTTTCATACCCAGAGCTCCTTCAAAAGGTTTTCTGTGCAGGTATTTGTGACCTGTGATGCTGCGTAGCTGGCACTGAGTGCTCTAAGGAGATGTTCCCCATCTCTGGGACTCTGGATTTGCTCCTTTTTTCCAGTTTGAGCCCTGACTTTGGCAAGGCTGAGAGCCAGCACTGTGAGGAAAAGCAGACAGAGCACAAGCAGAACGCTCAACGTTTAACAGTTTGAACATATCCTTAAGTTACTTATGCTCTCTGGTATCTCTTCTGCACTGTTTGAGCAGGATCCTCACCATCTGGGCAGTATAAAAATACCCCCAAATCCACCCACACCCAGAACCCGAGCGTGGCTGCCTAGTCTGGTACCTTTACACACCTTCTCCCACCTTCTCTGAAGGACATAATTCTCTTTTCAGGAGACAACAGCAGCCCTTGCTCTCATTAGGTCTCACTGCTCATCATTAGCTGTCATCACACAGCATGGGCCAAAGCACAACTCAGCTAAAGCACGACTGACAAAATTTCTGGAGGGTTCATTAGAGCCGATGATCCCGGGGAGATGAGCACCTAAAAAGACACTGAGGTTGAATTCACGAGCTGGTTGTCTAGACTCCTGCTTTGGCTGGAGCAAAACAGGTGCTTCCAGGGCGTGATTAATCTCATTCTAAAGCAGACATCTCAAATAGGTCAGATGACTCATGTCCTGGCAGGGTTTATTTCTCTCTGCAGACTCTAAAGGTGCCTGAAGGTGACCAGTGTGGCTGCAGACGATCAATGTGGTGCGCATCAAACATTAGGCGAGATGAATCCCACCCTGAGAGACAAATCAAAGCAGTGGACTTTGCACGCTGCAAGAAAGAGGTTAAAATTGTCTGTCTGGCCAGTTAAAGCCACTGGAAAGGGTTGTTGAGGGAGGCGAATTTAAAAAGCTGTGTCCGAAGAACAAAACGTTCTTGTGTACCTGTTGCCTGGCAATTATTGCCCGAGGAATTGTATTTTCAGCAAAGATGGAACGAAAGCTGAGGAAGAGGGTGAAGCAGAGCCAGGAATGTTGGAGGCTGTGCAAAGGCTCCGCAGAGGTCGGGCACTTCCCATCTCCACCATGGCCATCAACATCATCCGAGGGCAGGGACAGAACTGCAGGTGGCTCTTTGAGAAGACACAAAGGGCAATGGCCTGGCAAGGTGAGGTGAGGGGTAAGCAGAGTGAAACTACTCAGAGGTTGCAAATCCAGCCTCTTTCTCCATGGTCAGTGCTTCTGCCACCCTTCAGCACTATGCGTGATACAGGGCTCAGGATGGGAGAGAGGAGGGACAATGACCTGCCACTCTTGTCCTGTTCAGTGAGTAGACTCACCACTCCTACAAGGGATGTAAACTCAGGCTGTGAGGTCTGGTGATACCTTACGTTTTAGCTTTTATATTTTTCAAGTCCTGCATTCCCAGTGTGTAACTCTGCAGTGTCCTGCAGCCTGGGAGCTGCTGCTCTCTCATGCTGAGACAGACAGAACAAAGCCTCTCCAGGCTGCTCTCCAAGGACACCCAGCCCGGCCTAGGCCCAAAATGTGTAACCCAGCATCTTGAGAAGGGGGGCAAGCTGAGGGCAAATTCCATCATTAGCTAAAGTTTAATTGGTGAATTTATGCTGAGATGCAAATGGCCCAAAGCTATAAAAGTGTGAAGAACTCGTGACTCGGGGTCCATCTTGGGTGCAGCCTTTGGCCTGCCCAGGGTGTGCCTCTGAAGGCCTTTCAAATAAATATCCACCTTTATTCCCTTCCTCCTGCCTAGTGTCTGTTTTTAGGTTGGCCTCCTTAGGCATCAACACCAGGATGGGAGAGAGGAGGGACAATGACCTGCCCCTCTTGTCCTGTTCAGTGAGTAGATCAGCACTCCTACAAGGGATGCAAACTCAGGCCTTGAGGTCTGGGACAGCAGAAAGTGCTGCCCAAAAGCACAGTTTGTGTCTGGAAGTGCATTTGGCAGCTTGGATGCATCTCCCTTTCATTGGTTTGCTCGAGGAAGGACCTCCCAATGCCCACACTGTCGCTGTGCTCTGGAAAGTCTTGTCCATAGAAGAAGCCTTCCTGTCTGCTGGAGAACTGACCTGTGTGCAGCCTGAGCAGTTCCCAGCTCAGCTCCAGGTCTCCTGATGAGCTCCAGCTCTGGCATCCGCCGTGGCTCAGCTGTGCTTGGCACGCACAAGGGAGGTGAGACGTTTTGGGACAGGTTTGTTCCAACTGCGCACCACGGCTGCTGCCAGGGAATCAGCTCCAGCAGCTTATCTGACCATATGGGAACCTTCTGGGGTGTCTCCGTGGGACATCCTTGGGCTCTTGGCTTTGCAGGATTGCAATTCCCTCCCTCCTGTGGCCTGCAGTGAAAGCTGGCAGAAAGGGGCTGAAGGGTGACCCTTGTAAATGTTTGAGACTGGAGATCTTGCAGGATTAAAACCCAAAAGGTGAAATGTTCCAAAATTCACACACTTAGAAGGTGGGAGATTTCCCNTTTCTTCCAGCTCCCATTAGATTTTAGCATCTGGTTCCCTCAGTATGGGGGAGACCTTCCTTGTTTGTGTGTGGGGTTATTGAGGGGAATGGCACCAGTCCAGGGGTCCTCCTGTTTCTCTCCGTGATTGGCAAAGGAACAAGTAAAAATATTCTCTCTGTCTAACACCTGAGCACCCTCCCCTACAAAGCCCAGCCCTGCTGTTGTCTGGGCACACATCCCTTTTGGAAGAGAGCTTTTAGCTCCTCAGGAGCCTTTTTCTCCCAGAAAAATCTCCTCTTTGATAAGTTTAGACTCGCTGTACTTGGGCTGTAATTGCAATTCATACCGAGCAATCACCGTGTCAGCTGTCACAAAAACAAAATCCTTAATGGATGGACAGGGATGGGCTGACAGCAGAGCTCCAGGGATGGACATTTGCTCAAAGGGAGATGTCACTCCTTGCTTGACAAGACCTAAATATTTCCAGGGACTGCTGCTCCTGATGTGTGAGCACACCCAGGACTTCCCTCAGGCCTTTGCTCTTCCCTGATGCCTGATCCAAGTTACAATTTTGCCTGACAAGCTCACCAAAAATCCTTCTCTTCTCCTTTTCCTGCAGCATTTCCACCCCATCCCAACCCTGTCTGGCTGTTTCTTGTCACAGGTGCACTCTACATCTGTAGGCGAGGGTGAACACACATTTCAGGAGCTCCATTTGTGTGCTGAGAAGCAGATTCTTGCTGGTCCCAGGCTGACAGGACCAGCCTGTGGCACGAGGAAGATGTTCTTGTCCTTGTCATGCAGACAGGTTCAAGGCCAGACAAGTCAGGATTGTGATGATGGAGCCTTCTGAGACGAAATAGTGATATAAAGTCACCAATAGTCTGACTGGGACAGGAGGTGGTGGGTGTTTGCATGGCAGAGCAGCATCATGGACCTGAACTTCCCTGTCCCTGGTGTGAGGGATGCTGAGAACAACTCTTCCTCTGGGGCAGGCTGTCGTGGAAAAAGAGAAAAAGTGAGGATTTGGGAGTGTTCAAGTAATTTTGAGAATTCAGACCTTGACTGGAGGGGCTGAAAGCTTAAATACACAGAAAATTAACTTTTAATGGGAGTGTTATGTACACACTGGAAAGGAAAACTTGCTGTGTGGCCAAGGCTGTGCCCATCCAATGGGATGCAGAGTTCCCTCATCCAAAGTGCCTCTAAAGCGGGCATGGGGTAAATTTGATGGTGATGAGCTCCAGACTCCACCAGCAAGACCAATCCTTATGCCCAGAGTATGTCCAAAGAGGCTGCTCAGCATCTCTCTGCCACCCCACTCTGCACTGGGTGGGATGGAAATGCAGAATGTCCATGGGGGAAAGCTTTGAAAGGTGTGGAATACTGTAATATGGCAATTGCTGCCCTAAAACTGGCTGTCACACCAACAGAAAGGAGATTGCACCTTCCAAGCAGGGCTGCTCTCTTCCCTTTTTGGGGGATTGGTCTGCCAGTGTCAATGGTGAGGCAAAAATTGGGAGAACTCATTGGTACTGCAAAGTTGGTTGTTCTGCCCTAATGCCTCAGTTAATGAGGTCCTTGTTTTGTTTGGGAATGGGGCTTGGGGAGGCTTTGCAGCATCCCCAGGCTGCATTGCAAGCGTTACAGTGAGTTTTATACTCTTCCCTTCCTCCTTACTTTGTGCAGGAGACAGTTTCTCAGTCAAGAATTTGTTCCAGTTTGTAGGGGAAATTCAAGCTTATCACTACTTTTAGTCCAAAAGACTTAATTCAGACCTAACCATTGCTCAGGGGAGCTGATAATTCAGAGTTGTTACCTCAGGTGACACCTCCTTATTCGAAATCATGATGTCCACTGAAAAGCCACCATCCCAGAGCTGACCTTCTCCCCAAAGGGTACAGAGGGCTGGGAATGTCTGTGAGTGTCCTGGTTGAGGGCTGTCACTCAGGTTTTAGAGCCAAGCCGATGCTGCCCTCCCCCTGCAGCTGGGAAGTCAGGATGGTGTGAGAAAAGTGACTTTACTGAAGTTTCAGAGCGGAGTCAGGAATAGAAGCAATGTCCCTTGGCCCCTTTTGGGATGAATCATCCTTGTAAATCCGCTTGCCTTGGCTGATCTGGTAAATATAGGGTGTGAGAAAGGGTGATTAAGTGACTTATCTGAAGTCACATGTGGCATTTATGGGATTTGGACACAATCCTAAACTGGCTCCACTGCTTTAACTCCAATGCTTTCCCTGCTGTAGCTGTGACCCTGAAAGCATGCAAACACCATCATGTATTAGAGCAGCAAAGAATGAATTCACAGCCAGCCCGGAAAATCAGCTCCCTAAGGAAATACAAGATTAATCCCATACGAGAGAAGATGCAATCTAAAGCAGCCTGTTAATTAATTATTATTATTATCTTAACCAACCCAAGTATGGAGTCAGGGACACAAGTAAGGTTACAGATTTTGACAGATGCAGACTGATTTCTTAGAGCATCCACACCAGGCAGAGCAGCTAATCCCTTTCACAAAGGTGCAAATTGTTAATCTGATTTGCATGCTTGGCTGGCTGCTTTTGTCCCACCACCAGGCAACAAACAGGAGGAGCTGGAATCGTTCAGCAGGAATATGATAGTTGGACTTGATGATCCTAGAGGTCTTTTCCAAGCTGAATGATTCAATGATTCTGTGATTAGGAGATTGGGAAGTCACTGGAGTTTGATGAATAAATGAGAAGTTGTGACTCGGCTGCCACCTGAAATTAATTTTTGATTGACTTTGGAAGGCGTCTCTCTGGGGCTGGTTTCTGTCTTCCGAAACAACACAAACCAAAAAGGGGGGAAGGAGGTAGGTGGGGCTGGGGAGAGAAGGAATGAAATTAAACCAAGAACAGCTCTTAATTAAGGCCTAGGAGCACATCTGAAGATCCTGACAGGTGGTAGCTGGCTTTAGTACCTTGCAAGTGAACTCATTAAACACCAGCCTCTCTCTGCATTTTTAATATCGGTGAGGAAGGTGGTTGGGTCCTTTCTCCAAGGAAAACAAATCTGTTTAGTATTATATTTTATTTAAAGCAGTGCTAAAATTGGGACTGGAGCCCCATCCTGTTGAGCCAAAAGGCACAGCTCAATCTGATAAACAATGATTTATAATGAAATGAACTTTTTTCCCCTCTTAGTGTCTTTCTTATTGCTGATGAAAGTTGGTCTCTTATTTTATCTTTTAGTCTTAGGCAAGTGATTGTGTGGTCAGATTATACACTGCACCAACCAAATCTCCACCCCAAGACGTCAAACAGGGAGCTCACAAAGAGACAGCTTCAGAGAGGCACTAAATGTGGGTGTCTCTATCTGTGACCCCAGCCGTAGCCTTGATATCAAAACTGTAGATGTTTACAGATGAGTTTTTCCCTTCAGGCTCCTTCAATGACCAGTCAAATGTGACTTTCTGTCTTTTGGGGTAAAATTCTACTGGTTTTGTTGTGTAATCTCAGGGCAAACTCCCCTGAACAAGCTTCCAGTGGAGGACTTGCACCCAGCTGGATTTGGGAGCAAGAAGCAACATAGCAAAGCCTGGATGAGGGAAGGTGGGCAGATCCTTTGGAAGTCAAAGCTCCGTGAAGCGGAGACACCTTGATGTCTGTTTTTCCAGCTGGGGAGAACTTTGCAGACACCATGAAGAGATCACCCAGTCCCTGGGACTGATGCCTTACATTTTAGCTTTTATATTTTTCAAATCCTGCATTCCCAGTGTGTAACTCTGCAGTGTCCTGGAGCCTGGGAGCTGCTGCTCTCTCATGCTGAGACAGACAGAACAAAGCCTCTCCAGGCTGCTCTCCAAGGACACCCAGCCCGGCCTAGGCCCAAAATGTGTAACCCAGCATCTTGAGAAGGGGGGCAAGCTGAGGGCAAATTCCATCATTAGCTAAAGTTTAATTGGCGAATTTATGCTGATACGCAAATGGCCCAAAGCTATAAAAATGTGTGAAGAACTCGTGACTCGGGGTCCATCTTGGGTGCAGCCTTTGGCCTGCCCAGGGTGTGCCTCTGAAGGCCTTTCAAATAAATATCCACCTTTATTCCCTTCCTCCTGTCTGGTCTCTGTTTCTAGGTTGGCCTCTTTAGGCATCAGGATTTCCACCTGCCCCATCCTCACACAGCTGTGGCAGCACAGAATGGTGCAAACATCTCCATTGATTTGCCCAGCGCTGGAGGTCAATGGCAAAGCTGAGAATTGAACCAAGTTAAATTCCCAAGCCATGAACTTTCCTTCCTTCCCCAGGAAGATCCAGAGGTGATGTCTTTGTGTGATACAGCAATTAATCCTGCCTGATGCCTGGCTACCACGGCAAGTTTGATGGCTGCAGTTGGTGACACTTAGTTACCCAGAAGTGCTATCAGCTCTGTAACACAATTTGCAAGAAGTCACCATTAATTAATGCTAAGTTATGAAGCACTTCTAGGGAAAGTGACACACCAAATCGACATCAGTGCAAGAGGAGTTCATTATGGCTAATGTTACGACAATAAAAGACAGAGGAATTAATGATGAATTTCAATGTTAAGTATCACTTTTCCCATGCTTTAATGCGTTGTCTCAGGAGGGAGGGGGTGCTTGGAGAGGAGCTGGGAAGGGACAGCATCATTTAGCTTGGAAAAAAAGAAAACCCAAACCATTCTCCAGCTTGTCTGTGTACAGAGTGTCTGAGCTGTGCTCTGTACAGTCACACCCACCCTTGGGTGTCACACACCCTACTGATCCTCACCCCTGTAAACACACCCTAAAGTGCTCCCTCACATTCCATAACTCCCAGGAATCCCTCACAGGACTCCATGCGGAGCAGGTTTGACATTAACAGACCTACCACCAACTTCCAGCCTTGTTTTGATAAATTAGCTACTTACCGTGTACTCAAACGCTGCCATGTCCATCCTGCTGCCCAAAGAGGCCAACCTAGAAACAGAGACTGGACAGGAGGAAGGGAATAAAGGTGGATATTTATTTGAAAGGCCTTCAGAGGCACACCCTGGGCAGGTCAAAGGCTGCACCCAAGATGGACCCCGAGTCACGAGTTCTTCACACTTTTATAGCTTTGGGCCATTTGCATCTCAACCCAATTTCACCAATTAAACTTTAGCTAATGATGGAATTTGCCCTCAGCTTGCCCCCCTTCTCAAGATGCTGGGTTACACATTTTGGGCCTAGGCCGGGCTGGGTGTCCTTGGAGAGCAGCCTGGAGAGGCTTTGTTCTGTCTGTCTCAGCATGAGAGAGCAGCAGCTCCCAGGCTCCAGGACACTGCAGAGTTACACACTGGGAATGCAGGATTTGAAAAATATAAAAGCTAAAATGTAAGGCATCAATCCCACCCTACTGCGGACAGACCCATCTTTCTCCCTGTCCCTCCTCTCTTCCCTCTTCCCTTTCCCCTCCAAAATCTCTGCCAGATCTTTGGTTTTTCCAAATTCTGTTTGATTGTTTGTGAATTTGCCTGCACGAGTAGAAACCTGAGGAAGAAGGTGGTGATTTTAGGGGTTTTATTAATTTTTTCAAATCTGTTCTCATTTGGATTCACAGGGCAGCATAAACTCTCAGAAAACAAAACCTCTTAAACATTGTACTGAAGAAATGAAAAGTTTGCATCTTCACATTGGTTTAAAATATAAAGGAAATCACCTGAAGAGCTGAGCATTGACTAACAAATTATTGCAGGGTGTATCCACATAAATAGCTACCGTGAAAACCTCTGAGGGTTTCTTATGGCATCAAGAACTCCAAAGAAATTAGTCCCAGGGATTAAAACATCCCAAAATGATGACGTCATATGTTTTGTTTTAAGGAAGGAGATGTTGGGGATCTCCCCTTTGAAATTCTAGCTAAAACAATCTTACTTTGATCACTGCTACCCCAAAATTGCAAACCTGCATTGATGCCTTAGGTTTTAGCTTTTATATTTTTCAAATCCTGCATTCCCAGTGTGTAACTCTGCAGTGTCCTGGAGCCTGGGAGCTGCTGCTCTCTCATGCTGAGACAGACAGAACAAAGCCTCTCCAGGCTGCTCTCCAAGGACACCCAGCCCGGCCTAGGCCCAAAATGTGTAACCCAGCATCTTGAGAAGGGGGGCAAGCTGAGGGGAAATTCCATCATTAGCTAAAGTTTAATTGGCGAATTTATGCTGATATGCAAATGGCCCAAAGCTATAAAAATGTGTGAAGAACTCGTGACTCGGGGTCCATCTTGGGTGCAGCCTTTGGCCTGCCCAGGGTGTGCCTCTGAAGGCCTTTCAAATAAATATCCACCTTTATTCCCTTCCTCCTGTCTAGTCTCTGTTTCTAGGTGGCCTCTTTAGGCATCAGCATGAGACTGTGGAGTAGAAACTCTCCTGCAATGGGCTGTGAAGCCAAGCCAGGGCAATTCCCTCAGTTAATCAATACACGAAGTGCTGCTGAGGTTCTGATCTCAGGCAAAGCATCACACGCTCCCCTCATCACAGAGCCCTGCCAGATCAAACCCAGGAATTCAGTAGGAAACCCATTCCAGCACTGCAGAGCTGCACTTCTGAGACAAAACAACATTAATGCTGAAGGGTTTGATGGTGGCAGCCCCATTGAGCAACAAATACACTCCTGTCCTGCAAACAGGCCCTGAAAATAATAATAAAAATCCAATTTCCAGGACGCTGGGAAGATCTGATTGGAAACAAGGAGTTGGTTTGCAATGGATCAGTGCTCGGAGGCCTCACTTCTGCAGGCTGGATCCCAACAGCAGAAACCACGACCTTGTCCCTCTTCTTTGCCCCAAGGACACACAGCCAGAAGCTTGGAGGTGAATAATTGTAATGGCCCTCAGGAGGAGACCCTGAAAGAGAAAAGTGTTTTCGTCTGCATTGTTCCAAATCTGGTGAGATATGAAGAAACTTCCTTTCTCAAATCATCTGAAAGAGAACGGAAGTGTTTGTCGAACTGGATTAAGGTTGGAAGCTCGATGACGTGTCAGGATGGTGATTTACCCAGGTGAATCTGGGAGAGTATTTTCCTCCTTTGACTCTGATTTTCCTCCTTTTACTTGGTATTTTATATCCACAGTTTTTGGGGTTTTTTTTAGGAGGACAGGGACATCAATAAATCTCATCTTCTCCTCTCTTTCGACGCCATGTGGCTCTGCACACCGGTTCCCAGGTGTGTATCCCTTGGGAGCATGGTCTGTTGTCCCTTCCAAGGTTTCTTTCTACCCCATAACTTCCTTCTCAGCCTTGCCCTGCCACCAATGGACACCCCAGCTGGTGAAATGCCTGAATATTTTGGTTTGTGCCCACTCTGAGACCTCCTCACTCCACTTTCCTGTCACCTGGACACACTTCACCTCTTTGGGTTCCCTTCTGCCCCATGAGCTGCTGTCCCCTGCCCATCCCTGCATCCCCCCTGCCCACACATGCACGAGATGGAGATTACAGCCACTAATTGCACACAAACAAGTGATTAGGGGGACAATTGCAAAGCACACCCCACCCTTGCACTAATTCTTCATTCCCTGCATGGAGTAATGCCCTTTTGTTTCCCTGGATAAGTCCCTAATGATGTTAGGGGGCATCCAAAGAACACGGTGGCACCAGGGTGAGCTCATTAATGAGATTAGCCAAGTTTTAATTTAGATGAAAAGCAGGCAAGGCAGGAAACAAGGCCCGTTATTATTTTGCATTACAAAAGGTGGGTTAGGGAAGCAGGGAGGCGTGGAGGCAGCTGGATGAGGGCTGCGCTGGGGACCTTTCGGAGGGAATGGCAGCAGGTGTCCTGGTGAGTCGATCTGGACTTGTTGGCCATCATATACCTTTAGGCTGAGGTGAGACAGTGAAATTTCTACTTTATTTCTTTCTGGGTAGAGCTGTGATTTGACTTGGCTTCCCCAAGAAGTTACTGGGTGTGGGCGTGGAGCTGGTCTGGGTGCCCAGTGTGAGGCTCATGGTTTTGAGCTGAGGGAATTAGTGGGGGATGTTTTCATGGCTGGGCAGTGACACTCTGTGCCTGCAGCCTTTTTTTTTTGCCTACCAAGGCTTTAGTGGTAATCCTGATCCCTGTGGCTAGTTTGACAGAGGTGAGATAATGAACTGTTGTCTCACCACGAGTTTAAAATGATCCAGAGCCTCTCCCTGCCCATTTCCCTAATGCAGGCAAATTTCTTCTCCTAAGCCAGTACTGAGGAGCATCTCCAGAGAGAGTCTAAATGCCACATTGACAGAATCTGTCCTATTTCCTGCTGTGAGTGAGGGTCTCTGAAGTGCCTGTGGCCAGGGAAGTTGCCTTTACCTGCAGCTTGCCCACTCCAGGACCTCCATGCCAGGATATCTGAGGATGCACTGGCCAGCCAAACCTGGTGCATGGGGTCCTGGAGCAGGAAAGAAGCCGTGGCTCTTCAGGACTCTTCCTTTAAGAAGTATTCCTTTAATGGAGAAGGCAAGTTCATCTGCTTTCCTATCTCTGCTGGAACACAACTCAGCTTCCCAAAACAATCACTCATGGCTTGTTTCCCATCTGCCCTCACTCTCCCTGTGCCTCCTTGTTAGCTGTGGGCTTCTCTACCCCCACCACAGATCTGGGTTGGGTTTGTTACCCCACATTATCCCTTTGCTTTGCAGTCCTGAGAGTTTGGACACCAAGGGAAATGTCTAACCTGTGCCAAACCATTCCCATTTGGCAGCTTTCTGAGCAGATCACAATACTTAGAGCAAAGCAAAAGAAATAAACAGAGTGAAGAGTGGGACATTTGAGAGATCCACTGGAATCAAAACTCTTGGAAAATGCAGGAGAAAGAGAGGGACAGACATATCAAACAATACTTTACCTGCCTTTGCAAACTGTGGATGCCACCAGAAAATGGAAGGCAGGAGGTGACTCTATTTCTGTCAATTGCTGGTTGTGAATTACTTGAGAATTTTAATGGTTTGCAGTTAGCCCAGGCAGAAGAGGCCAACTACAAAACATCGAGAGAGAAATCTGAAGAGCCCTTCACTCTTGTGCAAAAATGAAACCTGGGAGGGAAAGATGAAGTGGTGCCTCTTTTTCCTGAAACGAGAAAGGACAAAGAAGAACAGTAAAATGGGGAAAAGATGGTGATTCGCTCTAAAGATGAACAAGTTCTGTCCCCTTTGACTCCATGAGGCTACAGGAACCACAGCATTGCCTCAATAACCCCGGACCACAGAGACAGGAGAAACTTCCATTGGGGCTGGCATTAATTTTAAATAAGCCTCTGTCTCCTTGCCTCTCACCTTACAGACACATTGCTGTTTACAAACTCGATTTCTTTTCTTTTTGAGCTTTTTTTCACAGGAATGGGGCTGTGGGAAGGGGTATCCAGTGTGCTGGGAGGTGTCTGTCTCCACTGGCAGGGAGGGCTGTAAAGGGCGAGTCAGATAACAGGGTCACTGTGGATCTGGAGTCAAAGGAATGAAGTGCAGTGCATTGATTTTTGTGTCTGTGCTTGTTAATGGCACCTCTATGTGCATGATGACTCTGGCCTTCGCTCGTGCCATCTCTCCGATGATATAATATTGCTTGCCTCGAATAAGGAATAAGATCCTCTGTGAGTTATTGATGAAGAAATGAAGTTCCAAGGAGGTTCAGCTGTGTTTCTGATGACCCTTTAACCTCCCCCCCTCCAAACCTCTGTGCTGGAAAAGCCATAAAGGATTTTTCTGTATTTTTGATAGAAGAGATGGGAATCGCACAGGGCCCATGCCTTAGCTCCAAAATCATCTGCCTGCAGAATGGCAGGGAAAAAACATGATTTGTAGCTCGAATTTGTCTCATCTTGATACAGATCCATCCTCTCCTATAATGGAGACCTTTCTCTGGTTAAACCGGAACTAAATCTGAGCAGGGAAATTTTGGCCAGTTCCTGTTTCTCTTCCTGCTGCAGCTCCCAAATAAAAATATTTAAGATACATGCTCGATTTGCTCTTCACTGTTCCACAAATGGGATTTGGGAAGACGAATGGAAAGCTGTTGGGGCAAGAGCTTGGTAGGAATAAATATCTGTCAGGATGGAGAGCCTGGCACCAAGATTTCCTGGGAAAGCGATGCTCAGTGACTGTGGGACCTGGATCAAGGAAGGTTCCTCTGTCACATGTCCCCCTCTGGACTGGCTGCAGGCTGGAGTAGATGTGAGACAGCACCAGAGTGCAGAGGTGTCAGAATAACTCCTGAGACTCTCTGAATATGACAGAGGAACCAGAGCACAGAAAAACCCCACCTTTGAGCATTGAATGAATGCCAGTTTTGAGGTGACAGCTCCAGCTGAGTCCTGTTTATGGGCTTGACCACCACTCAGAGACCAGAATGATTGGAAAGGCCCAAAATGCTCAGTTAGACTCTTCCGAAACACATAGAAAACCTCTGCTTTGACTCCAGATGTCAAATTGACATTCAACCTGACCTGCCACACCCGAAATACACTTCTTGGAAGCCAATGCATTTGGATCTCACATGAAGAGGCAGAAGAATAACAACCACAGCATGGTAGAAATGCTTGGAGAAGTTGACAGAAGATGAGGGTAACCCAGGTTCTTGTTAATAGATCCCTCAGGGTGGATTAGAGTGAAACAACACTGAATTACCGGTGTTTGTAAATATATAAATGCAGGGTTTATTTTAGAACAATTTGGTTGCAGAGGAAAGCAAGTGTGTAGCCATTTTGATTGTTATTATCTACAGCAAAATGAAAATATAAAAGCCTAAAATTATCACTTAAGAAAATGCATAAGAAAGAGAAGGAAAGGATGATAGTAGAAAGATGTCACCACATGGCAGACTGTAATGAGCCTTGGCTGTTGCAATTTCAATGTCTGTTTGTCAAAGTGGTGACTACAGACTGAATCAAGCAGGTGTTGATGGAAATCCCCAGAGCACAATCTCTATTGGGTTTGTATTCACTCAGATTTTGGTGGGATCACCCAGGTACCTCCCCTGGGGTGCAGAGTTTCCCACTGGACGATGGAACGTTGTGGATCACGAGTTTCTGACACCTTCTGAGTTGACACAGCTGCCTCTTGCATCAGCCCAGTTGGCTCCATCATGGCCCATCGTGGCCCATCAGCAGTGTGAGCACCCTCAGGCTCTGTGTGAATGTCCCAGCACTGCCCGGGCAGGGGAGTTATCACAGCTGAGGTCACTTGATAAGGACAGAGAGACAAAGTTCTCCCAGGGTTCGCCTCTTTCCTTATCTGGTGCAACACCAGCTGCAGCCTGAGCTGGGCTGTGCTCACCCTCGGCACCTGGGCGGGTGCTTTGCACATCGGCAGCTTCCCCTGAGTGTTTGAGGCACCAGCATCCCAGTGTCTCTTCCAGTATCACATTCTTCTCTCTAGACTTGGGATAATTGGACAAAAGCATCTCCTTTATCTCATCCCAAGTTCCCTCCACACTCCAAACTCCATTAGCAGGTGTATTTGGGGAGGGGTGGCTTCGGTGGTCGCAGATGAGCAGCTGCTTCTTTGCAGTTTGCTGCAGTGGGCAAAAGCCCTTCCATGATTTTAGCAATGTTTAAGCCATGAACCATTTCAGTCTCACAAGAGATGGACTTTTCCAAAACTCGTGGAGAACCTCAGGTGAACTGGCACCCATTCAACCTGACCAGTCCTGAAATACACTTCTTGGCAGCCAAATCGTTTTTTGGATCACACATTAAGGTGGAGAAGAATCTGTGCTGCCAGGGGATGATGTGGGGAGTGCTCACATCCCCCTAACCACTTGCTGATGGCAATGGTGAAGGAGAGGAACAAGAAGCAAGGAGAAAAATCAAGTACATGTGTCTCTCTATCAGTACATGCTTGTTATTGCCATCCCTTGGCTTTCTTGTGAGTATTTCAAGACTTGTTCTTTTGTCCTGAAGTTCCCCGTGATTCAGGGATAATCCTTGCATTAGAAGAAGAAAAACCTGCCTTTTTTTTTTTTTAATTGACAGAGATTTGGGGCTTTATCCATGATTCATGGTCTGTCCTGCCCTGTCTCTAGAAGCCAGAAAATATTTGTCCTACGGTAGCCTAATGGTGAAAATCCAGGATGCAAATAAAAGAAACCCAGGTTATCACGTTGAATCTTTATTTAGTCAGTTTTAAGCCAGTCTTTTGATGTTGAGGAACCTGGCCCTTAGCTTGGGATGCTGGCCAGGCTGTCGGAGGTGGAGCTGGCAGATGGCCTGTTGGCTCTGCTGGCTGCAGACTGACCTGTCACACCGGGTCAGGGGGAGCAAAACAAACCCAGGCTGCCTGATGTGGTTTGGGAAAATTCGTCAGGGAGCACTGCTGGGGTTTTAAGAGACAGAGAAAAGGGATAAAGACAGCAGGGAGAAGATGCTTCTGTTGAAGACACCTACATAGCAGCTCTGCTTTAATAGCATTAATTGATGTTTGACTTCAGTGAGAGCAGAAAGAGAGAGATAAATGAACAAGCTGTAGAAAGAATGATCCTTGCTGGAGCTGCCTGGTAGGGAGAGACAGGGAAAGCACGAAGGTTAAAAGTCTAATGACAAGCATCCTTAATGATTGCTCTTCCTGTATTCCCTCTGGGTAACATTTCCTGAGTCTAAATTGTCTTAAAACCACTCTAACGTGGCTGAAACATTTCTAAATATAATTCAGCTCAACTAATGCTAAAGAATATAATGGAATTTCAGGAAAGAAAATCAAGCACAGTAAGTTTTTTAACCATTACGTGTCTTTCAGGGAAGGCCAAATGGTGCATGAATTTGGGTAAATAAAGGAGAAAAACCCTTTTTTTTGGTGTCCAGCTGGAGTGGAAGTTCACCTGCCTGCAGCAGTGCACAGGCTCCCTGCAGACTGTGTCTCCATGGATCCATGGAGAGTGTGAACCCCTGCGCTGTGGCAATAACAGAAGCCCCACCTTTAATCTTGGGGAAAAAAATCAAGGCAGGTTTCTGAAGCAACACTAAGAGTTGTCAGAGATGGTGATTTTTCAGGCCTGGGCAAACAGATCTGTCTCTTAGCAGCCACAGGTGAGCAGGGGAGGCTGCATCACCCCTTCTCCAGCAGCCCGAGCTCGCCGGCTGCTCCAAAGTGACGCAGAGAGGCTGCAGAAAATGGCTTAAAAGCACAATTAACTTTCTGTAACAATAGCCTCTTTATTCTTCATTATGAAAAGGCCTGAAAGGGAATTTGTTTTCCAAGATAGATGTGAAATGAAGCTCTATCAGAACAAGTAACCTTGCAAGCCAGACACAATAGGCGGTATCTACCCATCGCTTCCTCCCCGGCCCTCCCCAGGCAGTGCACAGCAGCTCGCTGCAAGCCCGGTTTTGTCTGCTCCCCCTGCTTATAAATTACACTCATTAATAATATTTTCATTTCTTGGGAAAGCAATAAAATAATAAATGTGCCTCTGCAGTTCCTGCCCTGCTCGGGGCCAGGCTCCGGCGTCTCCCGGGCAGGAAGGTCGGAGCCGTGGGATGGATTCACGCTGCTGGGTGAGAGGCTCTTTGGGCTGCCACCTTCAGGTAGTGCCGCTCTCTCCCTTCCCTGACCTTCCCTGGTCCAGCCCCAAAGCTGATCTGTAACTTAAAGAGACTCACAAATAGCACAGACTCGGGGTGTGAGCACAAAATCCACCTGATGGACCTATTTGTGCATTTTCACTGCAGTGTTTGAGCAGTTAATGCAGGGACTGGCCAATTTTGGAGCTTTGGCTCAATTTTTCTGTGGCAGATGTGAGGGAAGACACCTGAGACAGCTTCCCCAGTCCTTGAGGGACTGCAGACCCCAACATGCCTCTAAGCATTGCTGCTCAGGTCTGTTTGCACTTTTCTACCAACAAATGTGAGGATGATGCAGCTGCTTTTGGTATCATGGAAATGTTTTCCTTATTTCCCTTTGGAAAGCCTGGAAGTGAAAACAAAACTGGAATGAGAAGGATACTGGAGAATAAGAATTGGGATTGCTAATTTTTATGTGCGTTTCAGATCCAGGAAATAGAATTCACTGCAAACCTATGGGAAAAAGAAAACAACAAAACCTTCCCCAAAATTAACCAACTCCCAGATAATGTCAGTCAAGAAAAGCTGACAACAGAAAGGTGACAGAGGACCTTTGGGCACAAAATCCAGTGGGGGAGTCTCCAAGCACCAAAAGTGGGTGCTGGGTGCTATCTGCAGAGTAACCAAAGGCTGTGGGTGCCTCACAGAAAGGGTTTGCTTGGGAATTAAGGTAGGCAAAGCAGGAGGAAAGGATTTGCTTTCCCAAGCTTTGTCAAAGAGTCGATAGCAGAACCCCGATGTGAGCTGTGCTTCCTGCTGGCAGCAGGACTCTGGACACACCTCCCTGGGGAGCAGGAGGGGGTGGTGGCAGGTGACCCAACTCCAGACATTCCAAGTAAGCGGCTCAGTGGAATTTAAAGGGAAGGACAGGGTAAAGATGCTGTGTTCCCCCATATCAAATTGATCAGGAAAAGTTTTTTGGGGAACTTGTTGCTCTTACAAGGCAGGAAAGGGTCACACCTTTTGACTGCAGCATGACAGGACTTGGCTGCTGACTCCCTGATGTCTGAAGACCTTTTCAGAGGCCTGACCTGTCTAGAGATCAGTAAGAAATAAGGTTTGCTCAGGTTTGAGGCTGCTCCCTCCTAGTGGGCTCAGTCCCCCAAAGGCAGTGGTGCTGAAAGGAGAGATGCGGCTCCAGGCACATCTGGGGGCACAGCTGGAGCTCTGTAGCCGAGGACAGCCCAGGGCTGGGGATGAGCAGGAGAACAGGACAGAGTTCACTGGAGCTGTTCCTAAAGCAGCCAACTAAACAGGGCCAGAGCACTGCTCTGTTTCCAGCACTGGTTTTGACCAAAATCTGCTGAGCACGGTCACATTCCAGATCTTGAGGGATGACACAGGCTGAGAGCCTCCTGTCAGGTGGGATGGGCAAGGCTGCCTGAGTCGGGTGTGGGGAAAAGCAGCTCAGTTATATGGATGAGAGCTGTGCTCCCTGGCCCAGGAGGTGATCCCTGGCCTGTTTTATTTGGGAGCACAGCCCCAGTGTGACAATATCTGTGCACCAGCCCTGGCAAGGCAGCAATCAGGTCACCCTGCCTGCGTGACTGCTCAGCTCAAATCACTGCTGGCTGTCCAGGGCATGTATTCCTAGAGCAAGGAGGACTTATTAAATCCTCCCAAAGCCCATGAGTGCTCAGATCTGTCTTCTCTGGGCACAGAAATAAATCCTTGCTCCCTCCTGTGGGTAATTACTTGCCTGCTCAGGCTCCTTGTACATGCATGTGCAGTGGTGATTCGCATGTGGCTGAGGCTGTCAGTCCTCCCTGTGGCTGTGCAGGTAAAACCAGCAGGGAAACACCGGCTCTGGCTGTCTCCAGGCTGGGTTCCAGCTTCTTCAGAGGTAGCTGCTCTCTGTCAAGACTCAGGAACAGCCTCAGGGCAAGAGGTGATGTAGGCAAGAGGGTAGGACTGAGCTGGTGATCCCCAGCCAAGGGGTAAAAGCATCTGCAGGAATTTAAATGGGAAGGGGGATCTCAGAGGATAGAGGGGAGGAAAAAACAGGTAAAAAAAGCATGGGGCACAACAAGATTTATTCAGCTGAGGCTGTGGCAGGATTCAGGCAGGATTCTCACATATTGCCATATCTAGAACCCTGGTTAGTGGATATTTATAGTTTCTTCCTTAAACCTGAGCTAAACTAAGTAAGGAATTATACAGGTGTGTGGATTTACCTAAACTATGTGCTGACATGTTGCCCTGTGGAAAAAATTATGATCCTACTTGCCTTGTGAAGATCATGGGCTTTCTTACAAATTGTTTCTGTAGTGACTTCAGCAAACCCTACAGGCAGCCCTGCAGGACCCCATCCCTGCAGGGTGTGATGGGGAAGCTGTCCTGCTTTCAGGGATTGATATCTGAAGCAGGAGGGCCCCACCAACACCTTTGCAATCTGTGTCAAGGCAGGGAGAATTGCTGTCATGTTCAAGCTGTCTTGGAGATAAACTGAGTGGGTTTATTATAAACCTCCCGTGTGACAGAAATACTGCAAGAAAGTGTCTCTCCTCTCTGAAGAACAGGCACACATAACTTGGTGTGGCAGCTCTTCTTTCCAGGACCTCAGGGCTGCCACGGGTCTTCCCAGTGCTCCAACCTTATCCTGGCCTGGTGGGAGATGTTCCTTGGGTGGACATCCCACCTCCTGCTTTTCTCTTTGCTGCTCCAAAGTGGGCTGAGGTGCTCACTGGGCTTCATCGTTTCTGTTTGCTGGGCTCAGTGTGAGTGCTCACCCAGCTTCAGAACCAACACATCCCAAATTTCCCAAGTGGAAATGACCACAGAAACTTTCCCCGTTTCAGATATCAAGCGTGAGCCAGAAAGGATCTGCCTGGGAACAGGATGGAGAAGAACGAGCGTGAAGATTACAGGGAAAAACATCCAAGACAAGTTGTCCCAGCTGCTCCCACCACCCCTCTGCAGAGCCAGGTGATGTTCCTCGTAAGGTCACCCAAGCTGCAGTTCCACAGGCGCTGTGAACAGACTCGCTGGACTCCCTCCTGCTACGGCAGCATATGGTGGTGGGAGGCTGATTGACTGGTACAATGTGATTTTCAATAAAATGTCTTGCAGACAGAAGAGTTCCAGGTGACTAGAAGTAAGCAATCATCGTGCCAATCTCTCAGCAAAAAAGGGTCACGCGTTGAGTACGGCAACTTGAGGGAATAAGGCAGCTTTTTATAGCGAGTAATATCTCTTCTGACAGTGCAAGTGAACTGCTTCAAACCACACTTGGCTGGGAATGTGCGAAGATGAATGGCTTTGTCTCTCAGTAAGTATTACCAGGAGCACTAGGAAGGATGAGAAATGGTCTGTAAAGTAAGCAATAGCTAAAAATCCTCTTCTTTCCTGACCTTATTGTAAGGAAACCTTTAGCAGCTCGGGGAGGAAAAAAAAAAAGAAGTGTAATGAGGTGTCCCTGAGGAGAAAGAAAAATCCACCCTAAAGGGAAATCTGGAAGCTTTTAGTACGGAGTGTTAAGGATTAGGTGTGATGAGCTGGAGTATCACAGTCCACACTGGCAGCAGCCTCACCTTTCCCTCCTGTTTACCTCAAGTTTTGGTGGTGGACTGAGGCTTGGCTGGGTCTCGGAGCACGGTGTGAAAGGTGTTTGTCCCTCTAGGATGAGACAGCTGGAGACAACTGCCTAAATAAATAAAGCAGGTGTGGGGGGTCTTTTATCCCTTTTTTCTTCAAGCCTGTTCAAGGTTACACTGAGAAACTGAAGCCATGTGGGGAAGTGACCACAGGTTCCTGCATCTTCACAGTCTGGTCATTGCTGGTCATTGCTGGTCATTGTGTCTTAGCACAGCTCAGAACTGGGAGATGGGGAGGTTTTCCTGGTCTTTCACAACCTGGAGTTCAAACGAATGGTGATGCCTAAAGAGGCCAACCTAGAAACAGAGACTGGACAGGAGGAAGGGAATAAAGGTGGATATTTATTTGAAAGGCCTTCAGAAGTACACCCTGGGCAGGCCAAAGGCTGCACCCAAGATGGACCCCGAGTCACGAGTTCTTCACACTTTTATAGCTTTGGGCCATTTGCATCTCAACCCAATTTCACCAATTAAACTTTAGCTAATGATGGAATTTCCCCTCAGCTTGCCCCCCTTCTCAAGATGCTGGGTTACACATTTTGGGCCTAGGCCGGGCTGGGTGTCCTTGGAGAGCAGCCTGGAGAGGCTTTGTTCTGTCTGTCTCAGCATGAGAGAGCAGCAGCTCCCAGGCTCCAGGACACTGCAGAGTTACACACTGGGAATGCAGGATTTGAAAAATGTAAAAGCTAAAATGTAAGGCATCAATGGTCCCTTCAGGATTTCAGGGAAGTGTTGGCTTCTTCACAGTTCTGGGGGGACTGGAGAGAGAGGCACGTGAAAATGCTTGTTTAAATTGGGATGGGTTTATTTATGGGAATGATGCACTCTGTCTCATGTCTTCCCAGGGGTGATTTTGTAAGAATTGGAAAGCATGAGAAGACCCACCTTTACCCTACAAAATGTTCTGTTCCCGGACTGGCATCTTTCATGAAACCAGGACTGGGAGCTGTGATCCTCCACAGCACTCAGGCACCTTGAGTGCCAAACCCATTGTGGTGGTTTGAAGGGGCTGAGCTGATGGACAGGGTTTTAGACCAATCGCTTCTCACGATTTTGCATATAAAAGGCACTGGTGGGGGGAAGTCACTCTCTTCTTTTCCGGTCTCTCAGCCGGGAGGGGTGGCNTGGTCCCTTCAGGATTTCAGGGAAGTGTTGGCTTCTTCACAGTTCTGGGGGGACTGGAGAGAGAGGCACGTGAAAATGCTTGTTTAAATTGGGATGGGTTTATTTATGGGAATGATGCACTCTGTCTCATGTCTTCCCAGGGGTGATTTTGTAAGAATTGGAAAGCATGAGAAGACCCACCTTTACCCTACAAAATGTTCTGTTCCCGGACTGGCATCTTTCATGAAACCAGGACTGGGAGCTGTGATCCTCCACAGCAGGCATGTTGAGGTGCCAAACCCATTTTTCTCCCTCAGCCCCAACACCTGCAGAATAATTAACCCCCCGCGTGTCCCCACCTGTAACCAGCCCTCCTTGGAAGGCCATCAACCCCTCTTCCAATAAAACTTTCCTCTTGCATATGGGACTCTCACAAGACCTCTCCTTTGCATTAAAGTGTTTGTGTTCCCAGTATTTTTTGAGAGTTTTCCAGGGAAAAGCCCACCTAGCACACTTAGACATTCATTACTAATGTACTGAGTTTACTAATTATTCTCTTAATGCAAACTGGCTGACTCAGCCTGCTCACAGGGAAAAAACCTTTGGTGATGTTATTTTTCTGGATTAAGCGAAGGGGGGGGAAAAGTGTGAGAGAGAGGAATTAGGGACACCCCCGAACAACAGCCGTGTGTCTTGTACTGTGGCTGCCTGAGCATATGGTCTTTTATCGGATTCCAGGCCCTGTCAACTCAGAAAGCAAATCTTCCCTCCCTGCTCAGGCTGAGAGTGAGTCTGCTCATCTCTGACCCTGTCACCGAGGCATCTGGCAGGCATTATGAACTCTCTATCTCCTTGTGTTAAACCTGAGGTTATTGGTTGTTTTGGTTCTGTTATTATTTGTTTTTCCCTGGGGGGAAGAAAGGAGCAGGGATATAAGGAAAAGAAGCGATAACCAGATGTTTGGTATTTCCATTCCAGCTCGGGCTTTGCTCAGATGGAGCTTCCCCCCGTGATTTAATCAGGGAAACAGTCCCTTCCACCCTCATCTCGAAAACCAGCTCCAGCAGTTGTGGGTCTGCTCTTTCCCTTTTCCACAAGTGCATCCCAGATGTGCCCTTGTTCTACACACAGAGGCAGAACATCTGTGCTGGAATGAGGAGGGAAAGATGATGTTGTTTGGTTGTCTTGGATGCTGAGATCCTGTCAAATGCATGGGGCAAGGGGAACCTTTGTGCGTCTAAATTAGGGGCTGCAGGACTTGGAAGGACAGGAACCACTCACAGTTCTCAACCCTGATCAAGAACACTCTTTTCCTTTTTCTCAGGACAGTGAGCACAGGACACGATGCTCTTCTTCTCCCATCCCAGTGCCTGGATGATGATGATGGTGAAAGTGATGGTCTGAAATCCAGAAATCAGGGATGTGGCAGCCCCAGGGGGATGTGCAGAGCTGCAATCATGAAAATAGGCACATGAAGGGTCAACCAGAATTCACGGCTGTGCATTTTTGTCTCCCACAGATGTGCGGCTGAACCCCTTCTTGTCACTTCCACAAAGATTCCAACTGCCCCCTTTTAATCCTTCATTATCCGAGTCACACATCACCAAAATTTCCTGCAAGCTCCCAGTATTATAAATTATGTAAATTATTATTATAAATTTCTACTGCACATGAACAAAGCCCGGGTGGACATTTGAAGAGTTAATGATACATTTTTCTTTGCCATAATTGATGTTTACTCCTTTTTTTTAGTTTGAGATACAAAAATGCCTAGAAGGCATACGGGACTTTAGGATCTCCTTTATACCTTTAATTCCTGAAGATCATTACAATCAAGGAGACTTTAAATCCCCAGATAAGTCTCAGAAAAGGGATGATGAATAGATAAGAAGCAGCAGTGTATTGCAATAATATTCATCCATAAATCTACCAGGGTACTTAGAGAGAAGGGAAGAGCTCGCAAAATAAAAGTGAGGTGGGAGGAGGGGTGGGCATTCGGCCCAACACAAAAGTGTGAGCAGTACCCTGTGGATGAATCACATTTTTCTCATCAGAAACAAGCAGTCCCATGACACCAGAAGGGGAGTTTGGTTTCCAGAAGAACCGTGTGACTTCATTCGGGGTGAACCAAACACTTCTTCATCGCTCTCTTCTCTCGCTGATTGCTGCTTCTCCTTAAAACCTGTAAGATGCTTCGTGATATTTGGATGAATTCAGCCAGGGTGTTTCACAGCTCTTTGAAAGGAAGATGCGGAGACAACTGACAAATTATCCCTTAAAAAATCAGAGATTTAAAACTGCCCTGCCTCTTTTTCACCCCCTCCCTTTAAGGGAGTTTGGAAACACGGGTTTAAGGGAGTTTAGGAACGCTGGTTGTCTTCCAGAAGGGATGAAAACAGGCAACAGCCTCAAACCCAGGCATCTCACACCAAGGCATTGGGCATTTCCTTGGTCCCTCTGAAGCTCCAGCATTACCCTGTGGAAATAAGGACCAGGCCTGGAGGGGTTTGTGCTGCCCATGGGGCCTGATCTTCAGAGATGCTGCAGAATGGAGAACAAGAATACCTTCTTTATTTTGCCTTCTGGAGCTCTCAGACCCAGAAAAGGAAATTTTGCAGCAGTAGATTGGTCTCCTGGCTGCATCTTCCTTGACTTTGTGAGGCTGCTTTTCAGGGAGAAAGGCTGAGTTTCCTCGTGGATCACACGCCACTGGCTAAAGTGAAATGCCATCATATTTCTCTGCCATAATTTGGGATTTCAGGCACAGGAAAAGTGGTGCCACCCTATTGTTTTGCCTAATGAAATACTGGAGTCAGAAGTCAGCTCATTGCAAAATAAATCAGTAAGGAAACCCAACAGGAGAGTTTGGCTCATCGTGATTCCATGGGCTTTTTTTCCTCTCTTATATTGGAAAGCCTGGTTTTCCCAAGGGCAGAGGCTTATTTGCTTCAGCAAAATCTGTATGACACTGTATGTATAAAGTCCAAATCAGCTCTCTCTGTCTGTCCCATTAACACCTTTCTTTTCCACTGTTTTTGGTGAAACAAAAATGACCTTTCAAATCAAAGACTTCTGAAGCCTATTACAGAAAGCTTTCACATTTCAAAATTATTTCAGCTTCATAATAAGGACTGTTTTTTCCTTCCTCAATCTTCTGCTTCCTGCTCAGCACAAGGAGTAATGTTGTCTCAACTTTCCACACCCTTTTAAAAAATTTTATTGTATTAGGTTTTTCCTTTCCAAGTCTTCCCTCAAACTGTTTCTGGTGTTGGAAACAGTTAAATAAAAAAAACCAACCAACCAAACAAGAAAGTGAAATTGGAGTTTGCTAACTGAGAACTTCTGCAAAAATTGAGATGTTTAAAAACTTAGAGTTTTGCAAAATATAAAATGGGAGAAAGAACATGAAGAAAAGCTAAAGCAAACAAACAAAATGCTTAAATTGTTTGAAGTGTTTTTTAAGATCAAATGTTTCCCTCTATAAACACTGAAAACAATGAAAAGACGTTTGAACTTCTCTTCTGGTAATTACATTCTTATCATCAATGTGGGGCACTGATAAATATTCTGGCACCTCCTTCCTGGTCTATAATGGGAAACTAACTCAGCATAAACCCCAGCAAGTTGTCTGAATTCACCAAAAACCTTCTCAATATAATCTGGAGGGACCAACTTTCCCCTGGGTAAGACCTTCATCCTTCTATTTCCCAAACTCCTGTGAATGTGTCTGCAAAGGTGGCGAAGAATCTCTTAGAAAAGTTAAGAAAACAAAGCAAAACTAAAGAAGGAGCCCACTGGCACTGATGGACATGTGCACTGTAACCACCCTGTAATTTATAATTTACAGCTTTCTGTGAATTTGACACGATTCTGGAGCTGTTGTTGTAAGCTAGAGGGGGAGAAAATGGCTGAATCCAAACTGAAATAATTATTTGTGGGAGTCAGAAAATGAGCATGTCAGTTGTTTGAAGAGAGTATCAGAAGCATGAAATATAGATCACCAACACTCCGTAGCTGTGAGCGAGTTGTCCCTGCAGTGTTCTGTCAGACTGCTGCAGAATATCCTTGAAATCTTTTCTTTCCAAGAGGCAACAACAGCTTCAAACCCTTTACTGGCTCAAGATGCAAACCTTTGCCTGAGGAAATTGTTTCCCAGAGAGGTTGTGGATGGTCCATCCCTGGAAGTGTCCAAGGCCAGGTTGGATGGGGCTGGGAGCAACCTGGGATAGTGGAATTTGTCCCTGCTCATGGCAGGGGGTGGCACTGGGTGATCTTTGAAGTCCCTTCCAAGCTAAAATATTCAGTAATTCCATGATTCTCAGTAAGGATCAGAGATAGAGAAGGTAGAGAAGTGGGCTTGGACTGCAGGGATGCACGGAAAGCCCAGGATATAAGTTTCAACCTCTTCAATTCCTACTTTTTGGATAGAGGAACAGCTCAGTCCCATTAACTTTAGACTCCTAGAGAGTGGGAAGCAGGTATGGGTTTGTGCCCAGGGCACATTGCCACCATCACTCCCATTCCCAGGTCACTGAGTCACTTTAATGCCACCTGGGCAATTGCATAACATTTAACCACCTAAATTTGTGGGATCATTGACTTTTCCATACTGAGCTGAGAGGTGCCCTTCTGGTGAGGGATGGGCTAGAAACCAAACACAGGCAGATGAGCTTTGCAGGCCTTGTCTGGGGACACTCTCCTTAATTCTTCTACTGGAGGCAGAATCACCTTCACAAAGTGGGAGCCTTGCTGGGGAGTTTGCAACTTTAGTTAATCACTGGCTACAGCATAAATGCCACGGCCTGGATTTCAGCAGTGATGATAGGAAGTATCTGTAGGTGGCACTTTTCCCAGGGAAATGAGGATGCTGCCTGCTCTCTCTGGCTGCCTCTGTCCCAGCCACGGATCACAGGGGCTGCTTTCTGAAGGGTTCTTCACATGAGGATTCATTGCTCTGTGCTCAAATGAATATTTAGGTCAGGCTTCTGCTAATAAACCAGGAAGACTTTTTTGTTTCCCAGCTGTTAATTTAAAAGGTAACACCAGCAAAGAGCACTGGAGGAAGAGGTGAAATATATTCCTTCAGGCTACTCGGGAGAAATCTGGTCACTGGATTTGATGGGGGTAGAATATTTCACACAAGAACTTAAGGGAATAGAAGATTCCCAGTCTCTGCATTCTTTTTTCAGACATGACCCCCGATTCAGAATGGAGAGAAAAAATTTTAACCATTGTGAGCCATGGGCTGTGAGCCTTCTGCTGTGCCAGTTAAAGAGCTGCCTCTGCTCTGCTGATGCCTTTTGTTTCACAAATTCCCAACAATTCTGGTTGCTGTTTCATTTCTAGAGGATCTCTAAAACTAAAGTTATCTTCCAGTCATTACCAGGGGGAGATGCTCTCAAGCCACAAACTTAAAAGCAAGAGAGAACCACTCCATAACCCAAACCACAAGCCATTGATTTCTGCAAGAGTTATCACAGAAGAATCCCAGCACTTAACAAAGAGATTAGGAACTAATGAGGAAAAAAATATCAATCACAATGCAAGTCAAAACACGTTACTTTCGTTTTCCAAAGAACTGAGAAAAAGATTAACTTTCCAGCAGAACTTTCTTTGTGTCAAAGGAGAACTCCTGACCCAAATGTCTATTGACGTCTTCCTCTTTGCTGGCAAAACAGAGATCATCACTTTGGGGAGCCCGTGCTGCTGAAATGAATATAACAAATTACCATTAAATCAAATGAAGTCTCTCAATGGCTTTGGACAGCAAACTGCTGGGGCTTGATCTTAAACCTCAATAATGTTTCCAAAATGAGCTTCCACGGCAGGGCTCTGTCAGCGGGGCTGCAGCTGTGGAGAGCTGGGGGCTGAGTTAATCACCAAGAAGGGATTCAAAGAGCCACCAGGAGCAGCGATTTTTGTCTCCTGGGTCGGCACAGGCGGTCTCACAGTGAGGACCCATTAATGGTGCAGCGAGACATTGCATGGTAATGACTCTGAGCCCTGCTGCAAAGCTCTGAAGCACTGTAAGTGTTTGTGTTTGGCAGAAATCTTGCACCTCAGAGGAGGAATTAAGGGTTTTTCTTTCTGCTTTCTGCAAAGAGAGGTGAAATGAGCTTCTGTTGCGTTCTGTGGTCAAAACTGAAAAGTGGCTGTCCTGATGTGAAATCGTATCTCAGATGTTGCACGTGTGAGAGGTTCTGCCAAATTCAGGTGTGTTTGAACCCACCGGAACAAATGTGGAGAAAAGTCCTGGTGGAGACTGGGAGCTGCTCCTCACACACAAAGTGAAAGAGGAGTACACCCCTAAGACTGAACTTTAACTCAGTCAGGCAAAACAGGTTTAGAGACGAAGAGGAAAGGAACATCACTTTACTTTTTTTATATTAATGGGGAGTTGAAGGTCCATCTTTCTAAGCCCTTAGAGAAACATGAAATTTGATTTTCAAAGCAGTTCAATCCATATCACCTGTGAGACAAACCTTCGTGGCCATAAATATGGAGTAATTCGGAAAATTTTCCTTCAGGTGATTTGTTCAGGCACAGTGGTATTTGTGCAGGATCAGACCTTGTGAATTCTTTTACTTCCTTACTGAAGTGAAAGGATTCACACGTGAAGTGAGTCCTACTCCTTAGCTCTGTCCATAAACCAAAGGAGGATTCCAGGAGATTTCCCATTATCATCATCAAGTGGCGTCAGAACTGCACACAGGTATTGGGATTGCAAATTTGCCGTTGTTAAATCCACCAGCCTATTGCAAACCCATAAATTACAAGTCTCCCTCAGAATCTGGTTGTTCTCCAGATGCACTGATCTGGGCTGGAAATGCCACGTTCTGTAATTAACAACTCATTAGGGGACTGAACCCACCCAGAGAAAACCAGCTGCTCTTTCTACACCATGCACTGATCCCAACCCTAAAGACAGACATGGCACTAAAGTTCCTTTGCTCACAAGGAGCAATGACCAGATTTTCCCTTTAAACTGAGAAAAGACTTGGGAAAATGGAGCTGTGTGAGACTGGCATAAACATCACCTGATGGAGCTGAACCTCAGCCTGTGATGGGTATTTGGGGTTGACCCTTGTTGATTTGCAGAGCTGTGATGGTCTGGCTGGTGGCTGCCTGTCTTTATTTCCATTAATTGTGTTCTTCTAGCACAGGTTCAACTCCTTTTCCCAATGAGGAAGAATCCTGGTGTAGCTCTGAGAATTTGCCCGAGTGGTTGTAAAATTTTGCATTTCCTGATGAATTTTGAAAAACCCTGTCAATCCCTGTCCTGTCCTCTTGTTTCTGATTCTCTCTTCACAATAAATGCAGGATGAAACCAGAGGAAGCAGCAGCCCCTGGAGTGGTTTAGAAACCTTTAACCAAGAGGAAAGGTTAATGGAGTAGAGTTAATGCAGTGGAGTTTATTTTTAATAGAAAAGAAGAGACTTTGAGATGACTTGGCAGAAATCTTCAGCCTTAGGAAGGAAAAAAGATGATAGTGGGTAGTTTTCTCTCTGATGTTATGGTTAATAAACTCAGGATATAATTTAAAGCTGAGATTATTTGGGAGATGTGCCACATCAGGCAAAGGGAAAGAGATATAAGCAGTGAGTTTCCAATAACTGAAAACCTCCTCCACACCTGGGTTAACAATCCTCTGGATTCTCAGGTTTGTTTGTTATCCAGTAAAATCCACAAACACTGACCTTGAATCTTCACATAGCTGCATTAATAAATTGTTGAAGAAAGGTAGCTCTGGAATTATGCCAGAGAACCTTCCTGCAGGTAGGTGAGTACCTGGTGCTCAGGATGAAACAAGGTACTACATGTTAACATTTTTGTGGATATATTATGCTTTTACGTTTTCCTGTGGCTTAGATTTTTTCCCTTGGTAAATAGTGGGAATGTGTAACACCTCAAAACACGGGCAGCATCAGTTGTTGGTTCGTAAACATTTACAGACAGCTTGGATGGCAGAGACTGAATAAGCACAAAGCTTTTTCTTGACCCAGCTAATGAATTTGTAACTTCTGGAATAATTTTTTTTTTTATGTACCCTCCATTCAATCAATTTGCAATTAACTCCAGCCCTGACACTTCTGGCTGTTTGAGCCAGCAATACATCTGTGTGCTGGACCCCAGCCTGCTGGACAGCAACCACGTGAAAAATTGCTGCTTTTTGGAAGATAATTTGGGAGAACATCGGTACCTCTTTATGGCTTGGAATGGATGAAAATCGTGTCTGATCTCAGGGATCTCATTCCCTGAGCCATCCCCCTGGAAGCTGGGTGGGAAAACCTCGCCCTGAAGTGCATTAGCAGTTCCCTCAACACTTAATGTGAGCTCTGTGGGTCTGAAGTGGGGCCTGGTGGCATCACTGTGCTTCAAGCCACGCTGCTCATTAGGGAATCTCAAGAGATGACGCAAAGCTTTGGAAGCTAAATTAGCCCTTAATTAAGAGAACTTAAAGAAATGTAAGAGCTCTTAGCTGCTCTTACCACTCAAGCCATGATTAAAATGCTGCATCTAGCACTTGATAACCCTGTGCAGTGAGGTGGGTTGGTGCCAGCTGGCTGGGGAGCAGCTCTGTGGATAAGGAGCTGGGGGTTTTGGCAGCACACGAGTCAGCAGTGCATCCTCGTGGCAAAATGTGTTTGTGAACACTCAGGGAAATGTTCTCCAGGAGGTCCAGTGAAGGGTCTCTTCACCTCTGAGCAGCAGTCCTGGCACCACTTCTGGAATGCTGTTGATGCCTTAGGTTTTAGCTTTTATATTCTTCAAATCCTGCATTCCCAGTGTGTAACTCTGCAGTGTCCTGGAGCCTGGGAGCTGCTGCTCTCTCATGCTGAGACAGACAGAACAAAGCCTCTCCAGGCTGCTCTCCAAGGACACCCAGCCCGGCCTAGGCCCAAAATGTGTAACCCAGCATCTTGAGAAGGGGGGCAAGCTGAGGGGAAATTAAATCATTAGCTAAAGTTTAATTGGTGAAATTGGGCTGAGATGCAAATGGCCCAAAGCTATAAAAGTGTGAAGAACTCGTGACTCGGGGTCCATCTTGGGTGCAGCCTTTGGCCTGCCCAGGGTGTTCCTCTGAAGGCCTTTCAAATAAATATCCACCNGCCCAGCACACACAAGAGAAGGCTCAGTGACATCTTTTTGCCATCTGCAACATCCAGTGTGGCCCTGGAAGAACCAGAGGTAATGCACACGGGAAATCCTTTTTGGATGTAATGGCCAAAGTCACCCTGTGACTGTTGAAACACTGGAATGAATTTCCCACAGAGGTTG
>VWZT01012767.1:576140-590431 GCA_013397055.1 Pachycephala philippinensis | reverse complement strand
GAACTTTTGGGGGGTTTTTTTTTTTTTTTTTTTTTTTTTTTTTTTTTTTTTGGTTCCTTGTTTTCTTATTATATTTATCATGGAAACAGGAAATCATGGAATGGTTTGGGTTGGAAGGGACCTTAAAGCTCATCACATTCCCACCCCTGCCAGGGGCAGGGACATCTTCCACTATCCCAGGGTGCTCTAAACCCTGTCCTGCCTGGCCTTGGACACTTCCAGGGATCCAGGGGCAGCCACAGATTCTCTGGGCACCCTGTGCAGGGGCCTCACCACCCTCACAGTGAAGAATTTCTTTCTAATATCCAATTTATGTATCTTTATCTTTTTAAACAAAGCATTACTACAGGAGGTGCTTACAGGGACATTTCTCACCTTCTTCCCAGATGCTCCCACTGCTGCTCTGGCCCCTTCCTTGTGTCAGGGTGAACATTCAAGCAGCCACAGGGAGTCTCATCAAAACCAAACCCACCTTAAAAAAAAAAGTCCTGTCCTTTCCCCCTGCAATCTGGAGCAGTTCCCTGAACGAGGGCTGTAGTTTGAGGCCGAGTTATTGCGTTATTATTGCTGCTACGATTGCTACTTTTATTTTTCTATTAGTGTTATTATTTCTGCTGTACCCACCTGGCTTTCAGCGAGGAAATCTCTGACAGTGCTGGTTTTTTTCAAAAACTCACACAAGGGTACTTTTACCTCTGGAAACAGCCAACGGCTTGGGTGCAGCTCAGTGGAATTTGCAGATGGAGAAAAACTCATGGCATTTCCTCCCCCATTGTGGCTTTCCTCCAACAGAAAGGGCGAGTTGCTCCTAATTTTCCTTATTAGCACTGGGCTGTTGGAGTGTGTCTCTCCCTCTATCAGCTCATTGCAACACCTAGAAGAGCCAGGCACTCTCCCCAGGGAAGCCAGCTCCATTTAAAATGGGAACTACAAGCATTTTGGTGCTGAAGTCAGTTGTTTGAAACCATCTGCAGTCTTGCTGCAGTGCTGCTGTATCCTAATTCCATCTGTCAAAGCCCAGGAGAGTTGAGGCGATGAGCCCGGCGTTGTGAAACAGCACCGAGCTTGGGCAGGCGAGGGAATTCCACATCCAGGAGAAAATTAGGGAATCTGAAGCTGTCACCACTGGAAATAATGCTCCCTGTTTAATGAAGGCAGGGACTGCTGAAACCCCGCGCTTGAAGATGTGAGCAGCAGAGTTGTGGAAAGCGTCCTCTGTTCTGGCTTCAAAAGCCTGTCTTAGGTGTCTTCTGCAGAGCTGTGCTTTCCCCCTCAGCTTAAAAGCCAGAAAATTCCCCTTGTCTTCCCCGGCACAATATTTATTGGGATGATTGCAGCACAGTAACTCCAGCTCTAAACCTTCTCCCTGCAATTCTCCACGTGTGAGCCAGCTCGGGTTAGTGGAGGTGGGGATTTTTGCTTTATCACACCTCTTCACCCCGGATTGGGCCAACTGAGAACATTCAGATCCCGTTTAAGATTTCCTACCCTTCCAAAGATCTCCCAGTTGTCTTTAACTTGGCTTCCTACACCCTCCTGGTGGCATCTCCAAATTCCTCAGCCCCTCTGTTCTCCATCATCTTCCTCCTCTGCAAAGCACACTAAACACCCTGTTTCCCAAGTTCAGGAGGGCTGAATTATTCCTGGAAGAGGGATGAATGGAGCTCTTTTCATCTGTCCCCAAAGGGATTCTGATTTTTGGTGAATGTTTATTGTTATTCATAACTCTTCTCCAGCTGGTTTGGAGAAACAGCTTCAAACCAGGGGGTTGTTTCCAAATTCTTCCTTGCTGTTCCACCCAGGGCTGGTGGTGGCAAAGTGCTTTTGGTACCAAGTGGGTGGCTGAAAGTTCAGAGGGGGAAGAAGAAAGCTGGGAAGCAAGGGAGAAACAGGGAATTAGAATTCGCTTTTCTCACTGCTGCCCTTCGTTTTATTCACACATGGATATTTGCTGAGAAAATGAGCATTCTTTGAAGGTTGAATCCTTTTGTGGGAATGTTCCCAAACGGCAAATGACAATGGATATGGACAGTCACCCAGAAGAGCTGTCTGGAATTCAGAGGTGTGTGTGTGAAAATGGCAAATCTCATAGAAAATGCTCCACCTCTCCTGCTCCTCATCTCCTGCTCCTCCTCTGAGAGCAGCCATTCACCTCCACACTCTGCTTCCTCTCACTGGGAAATCTGGAGGGGGCTGTGGAGATCAGAGTACAACTTTGGATATGAGGATAAACATCTGGAGCCAAGGTGCAGCCTGGGCATGGCCTGGACTTCTTCAGAATCAAGACCAATGTCTGGATTTGCATCATGTTCCATGAAAAATGGGGCTTAGGCTGCAACTGTTGGATCAGATTCATTATGTTGGACCATTTTGTGTTCAAGAAATGGCTGGATTTGGCACTCAGTGCCATGGTCTAGTTGTCAAGGTGGTGATCACAGGTCAGATTTGATGACCACAGAGGTCTTTTCCAACCTAAACGGTTCTGTAATTTTAAATTCAGAGAGGTTTTGCTCCTTGCTCTGCTTTCCTAAATTGCATTTTTTAGGGACCTTGAAGAAAACTCTATGGATCACCCAAGTAACACTCGGAGTGCTATTCCCAGGTTAAGGGGAATAATCTGCCTTCACTGCTCTCACCCCAGCTTGGTTCTCTCGAATGTGTTCAAGGGATTTCAGGGTTTCTTGCAGAGCACTGCACAGCGAGATGACAACATGTAATTACCTGCTGGAAACGTGTCTCTTCCCACATCCACAGGGAACAGACAGAGCCAGGCAAGGTGGATAACTGTGTCACTCCACCTCTCCCCGAGCATCACCTTGTCTGATGCTTTGGGAAAAAGGCACGGCTTTGGCAGCGACAGGGGAAATTCTGTTTGTAAACAATGTGTGAACCTTCGAGGGGAATGGTGATGGAGTGGGTTAAGCATTGCAGCTTCCTCGGCAGAGGAGAACATTTATCAGGGCATGAACAAGCACAGAGAGACAGACTGGGAGTTTATAAAGGAGTCACATCCAATCTCTGAGGGGAAGAGGGAGATTGCAGAACCGTGCTCGTGTCCAGCTGGAGATCACAGGCAGGGAGCTCAGTGAAGGTTTCTGCAGTGCAGGCTCCGGGGAAGGATGGTCCAGTGATTCGGGCACGCTCAGGGAGTTGTGAATTTATTCTTCCTTCATCCTCCAAGTCCTCGTCTTCACTTGCATTGCCAAGCACTCCATGCAGCTGGGAAAGCAGGAGAAAAGCAAAACCTCCACATTATCCTCCCAACTGCAGCTGAAATCCCTGCTGCAGAACCTCTTCCCTTGGTGGATGCTGAGTGATGGACAGATGGATTATTCACATGCCAGGTGCCATTCCCAGCGTGGAGAGTGAGGGAAAAGCAACCCCTTCTTCTGCTTTGCAAACTGAGCTGAGCTGATCTGGAAGCTACTGAGAGCAAATAAACATGGAGCATGGCTGTCTGTCCTTCTCACATGCTCACAGCTACTGGACTACTGCCATTACCTTAAGAAATAATGATTATTGTTATATCCCACCTGCATAAATCAATACTGGCCTCAGCACCAGAGTGGGCCACATCGTCTGAGCTATTTTAAGTTCTCTTGAGAAAGGGAGGGACAAAAAGCAAAAATCAGGGAAATCCAGCTTTATTTATTAGGCTACAGCACTGTCACAGGCCCGGCAGTAAGATCTCCATGTGAGGAAATCCGTGTCCAGTGTTGGGAGGGATGGACCAAACTCTGAGGAATCTTTGTGGTTCAGGACCAGCTGAGCTTGTGAAAGTCTGGTGTCCTTTGTTTTTAAATTCAGCTGCCAGATAAATCTAATGAAGATCTTGATGTTGAGAAAGAGTGGCAGAGTAAAATAATTCTTATGATAATGAGAGATGTGGCAGGGTACCCGTAACAGGTAACATTCACAACATTCCCTTTCAGGAACTGTGCTCTGGGGTGGTTCACATCTGGTCTCTGTAAGCCCAGAAGGAACTGAGGAGGGTCAGGGAGTGATACTGCCAGCCCTAAGCCAGGCATCACACCATAATGAGGTTTGCTTCCATCTTATCCACGGAGCAGGCTCTCAGACTCACTTCTGGAGGCACCATGCTTTCTGCTGAATCAGGTGAAAGGGAAAAGGGCATTTCCAGACTTTCTGGAGAGAACCCTTGGTTGGTGCCATTCACCCAGGGCTCCCCTTCGATGAGGAGCTGTGTATTTCCCTCACAGCTGCAGTTTGCATCGCTCCACAGTGCTCCAACAGGGATGCAGGAGCATCTCCAGATCCTTCCTCACCTGCTCTCCCCTCTCCTTAACATCCTTGCTTTATTTCCTGCACTCTGGGGGAAGTTTAGGCTGGGGCTGGGATGCCGTGATCAATGTTAGCTCCAATTTGCTGTGAATAATCATTCAGGACTCACAACTCGGAGCCACTTTGTGTTTGACCCTACATTCCCACCCCAAATGAATGGGAATGCTGCTCTGAGTGCTCACATCCCCCAGGATGGGACTGCTTGACTCTCACTCACTGCTCTTCCATGAACACACCAGACAGTGCTTTGAGCAAGAATCAGTAAATTCCCTTCCTTCCATCCCTCTGCTCGAGACACCTGGATATTTTCCCCTGCCTCTCACATTCTCTACATCTGCAGGATCTCTGCTTTGCCTGGCAGAGCTCCCTAAAGGACTGCACAAATAATTTAAATGGCTGGTTTATTGTTAAAGGCATGTACCTGATTTCCCCGGCGCTGAGGCGGAGTGAATCGTCCCAGCTCCATTGATTTCAGAATTAGAGTGTCAAGGATCCAGCCCACACCTTATTGAAATCAATACCAGTGATCAGGACCACACAGAAACTGCTCATAAGCTGTTATCTTGATATCAACCCCAGTTAACTGGCAACGACAATAAGTTCCATTGAATCAGATGGGCCATTAAATTTCGACACTCAAACCCCGCTCCGAGCTGAAATTCGAGTCAAACATTAGCAGGAGAGAGACGCCGGCTCCGAGTCTGACCCTCCTCACGCTGGACCAGTGTTACCCGAGGTTTTAATTATCAAGGGTTTCCTTCGGAGCTGCTTTATTAGCTCACCGCTTCTGTGGGTTTTCTTTTTTAATGGAGCGTGGCTGGAGGACGGCTGAAAAAAGCTGCTCACCTGCCTCTCTGGAGAAACCTCGGCCTCCCCAGGGCAGGCAGAGTAACGGTGCACACCAATAAAATCATCACACGCCCAGCTGGAAAGCGATAAGACAAAATCAAACTGCCTGCAATAACAAAGACAGAGCCTTTGGATGGCGAGCAAAGAGGGAGGGTGTCATTATGTACATTTTATTGCTGCGGCTCTCAAACCTCGCGGTGGTGGGGATTTAATTCCCTGCCATGCTGGAGCAAAGAGGGAAGGAGGGAGTTTTTAGCTACCCTGGGTATCCCTGGATTGGCAATCAGAGCCTCCTGGGGCTGGAGGCAGGAAGGGTGCTCTCACTTTGGCCACGCCAAGCAATTAAAGTGTTGGGCAGCTCAGAAGCTCCCGCGGGCTGCTGAGGTCTCCTGCCCGTGTGCTCACACCCCCTGGGCTGCAAAGTAAAACGTGTTTGATTAAAGGCAGATTGTTTATTGATTAATAATCCTTTTTAACTCGGCTGCTTCAGATGATTAGGAATGGGCAGCAATCCGAGCAAACGAGTTGCAATGGTGGATGCACGTGTAGGAATAAAGCTCAGTTAGGAGGTTAAGCAAGAGTTTTGGGCGGTTTATTTCAGTGAAGGGGGAGTTAAGGGCATGTGAACAGCTTGTGGGAGAAGCTCACTCTGCGAAATTGGGGAAGGGGAGGGTTGCAGGGACAGGCCATTACTGCTGACAGGCAATGAGAGGTGAAAATGCAGGCATTGGAGTGCTCGTGGTTGTGTCCCTGTGCCCTTTGTGTGCACACACCTCCGGCTCACCCTTCACACCAGGGCTTTTACAGCAAGGCTATGCACAAAGCCATGAAATAATTGAGGTGGCAACTGAGCTCTGAAGGTCGCCTGCTCCAACCCCCCTCTGTTCAAAGCAAGGCCAACCTCAGAATTAGGTCCAACTCCAAAGTTAGACTGTGTGTATCGAGGTCATGAGCCCATGTCCGACGTGTCATCCCACTTAGAAAAAGACATCTAGGGCAGGGTTTCATCCCAGGGGGTGGGAACAGCTCTGCTGCAGTTTTCTCATCATCTCTGTGATGGTCAACATGGCCTTGAAACCAACAGGCATCTCCAAGAGGTCTTAATGAAACACATTTCAAAGGCTCTTTACACCTCAGCGCCATAAAAGAGACCGAGGCCAACTAGAAATTACTCTTCCCCCCTGATTCACAGCTCAGGCTTGTTTCTCACAGGAAGAAGCAGGAAGATATCATTTACGGGGAAGAAAAGGGGCAAAAAAATCAACTTTTGTTCGCCATGTGCCAACAGGCAGTGATAAGGCACAGCTAAAGTGGCAGCCTGTGCTTCATGGGGGTGAACTGTTACTCAGATAAGATGGAGGCAAGAGATCTTCCCTGGGCTAAAGGAAAAAGCCCTGGTTTAAGGTTATTACACAGGAAGCGCCCCGCTGCATGAAATCTATGGGAAATTGCATATTTTGTCACATTTAGTTATTGAATCCCAATTTCATCCTAGCACGAGGAAAATATACATCACCCTCCCTTGTAGCTCTTATTAGATTTCACAGCCTTTCAATATTAAAATGCCAGCCCGGGGAGCTGTGTTTCTCTTTCCATTTTCTCCCTCTTCCCCCTCCTCCCCTCCTCTCTGCGACACTGCAGTGCTGGAGGTGTGGTGCAGGGGCCCTGGTGCCTCAGAATGAGTTGGAATGACCAGCTCTGGATACCAAGATCCCTCCAGCTTTCTCCCTACTGCTCATTTATCCTCTAAAAATACGTGGACAGGCCCAGCAGTGCCCATTCCCATGCTAGAGCAGCCTGTCTTTTTTCAGGGGTTCCTCAAATCTGCACGTTTTGTGGAGTGTTTCAGCTCCTACTCAGACCTGTAGGAGCTTTACAGGGTCCAGCTTACCCTGTCCCTCCCTTCCACTTGGATTTATCCTCCCAGCAACACCCTTAATGCATTTGAGTTGGTTGATAAACCAATATCCTCATGCAAGAGGAGGATAAATTTCCTGGTAGCCCAAACTCTGTCCCTCCTGTGGCCTGAGGGCTGGCACTGATCCTTTTGCAGTGGGGTGGCACTGGAGGACCATTCCTGATTGCAGCTAGAAGGAACATATGGTCCGAGAAGACCTGAGATTCTAGGACTTTTTGAATGGATTAAGTCATATTCCCAAAGTTCATCCAAAAACCTAATTAATTTTTATGCATCCCCCAGTCAGACTCCATGACCCACCTTTTCCACTCTCCTACAAGTGAGAGAAGGGAAACCCAGCTCTGGCTATAACCAGGAGCGTTCCTTTGCCATCCCCAGCCTTGCAAATCTTCCCTTGTTCTGCAGGGACTGGCTCTGGAGTGAGTGGGTGTTGGGGGTTTCAGAGAAGGGCTGTGAGTGCTGTTCTGTAGAGTTATCAATCTCTCTCTAATATAAACCAAAGTGCAGCTGCTGCAGGGAAAAATGTGCTGATTTCTCTAATATTAAAAAAAAAAAAAAAAAAATACTCTCCTCTGTCTATAAACAGATTGAAGGAAACAAATTATTTCCCCCAGTTAAATATTGTCAAGAGCAATCCAGGCTTTGGTTATCACCTAAAGTAGGGAGGAGAAAGCAGTTTTAGGCTAAAGGAGTGGATTGCTTTCCTGCAATCCACTGTCTGCAGGATGCACCTTGCATATCTAACCCGAGTGCTCTCTACCTGTGATGCTTTCCTGGCTCTGGGGAGGAGGAAAATCAGGATGAACTCAGGTCAGGTCAGGTCAGGACAAACCCCAGCTATCTGCTCTGAATTTGTAACAGGCCACAGGAGAAATAAATCCCACAACTCCATAGCAGAAATGGGAAAAATACTGGAGTGCTCGAGGCTCAGTTCAGATAAAAGTTGCAGCTAATTATCCAAACAAAATATTCATATCTTTGAATCAGCATAAAACGGGGCTGGAAACTTGAAGGGAGCAGCCTCTGCTGTGATGTCTCAGTCTAAGAGTTTGGTCCCTGACCCTTGGCATGAAGGACAGAATTAAGAGAGCTCCAAGTGAAAAGCGGCCAGGACTCAGGGAAGACCTTGCCGAGGGCCAGAGGAGCAGCTCGTTTTTCTAAACACTTTTAAGGAACCTCCTCCTCCCTTCAAAAAGAGGAAAATAATATTGCACCATGCCAAAAGATTCCACCAGCTCTGCAGGACCTTTCCTGATCTGTCCCCACCCTTCTGAGGTGTGTTCTCTCCCAAATCAGAGCTCTGCCACATGAGACACAGAGGCATAGGTGTGACATGTGCTGCCTCACACAGCCCAGGAAGGATGAGAGCCGAATTCCCTTAGTGCTCTTGGATGAACAGCCATAAAAAAAATAAATTAAAAGAAGTACTAAAACCCCTTCTGCCTCTGAAGCACTCCCTCTGAACAAAAATAACAGTGCTGAAGCAGCACTTTCCATCCTTAAATCCCCGTGTGCTTTTCCAAAGGAAGGTCAATGCCATTGCCCCTGTTCACAGGTGTGGGAAAGGAGCTGCTGCTTTTCATGAAGGTTTTTCCACCCCCCAGCACGGCCCTGCTAATGAGCCACTGGCCTTGCCTTTTCCAAGAGGTTGAACCCAGTCCTGGGGATTTCTGTGAGGGCTTTTATGCCCCTTTTTGTCCTGCCTCCTTTAAAGAGAGCAGGGTTGTGTTCCCCCATCCTGGAGGCCAGACTGGCCTGGCATTTGCTGTGTTTCCTCTTCTTGATCCTGCCAAAATCCCACGGCACTTTGCTGCAGTGAGGATGGAGCAAAGAGTGAATGAAGTGGAGGCTTCATGGAATTAAGATTTTGCTCTTCCTTGCGCCCTTTTTGAGATGACATCTAACCAAAACTGCTCAGTTCTTGCCTGGCAGCACCTGAGTCTGGATGGAAACCAGACAATGGGGCCAAACCCAGCATCTTCTCACATGTCCCATCCCTGCTCTACTCCTTGTTTCTTTTGGAAGTGTTGTGTTCATCCCAGCATCTTCTCACATGTCCCATCCCTGCTCTACTCCTTGTTTCTTTTGGAAGTGTTGTGTTCATCCTACTGATTTGTCTCACCCCTCTAACCCTGGTTTCCTCTTCCTTTTCACTTCATGGACACCTTCCACTATCCTGGGTTTTTTGGAGCCCCATCCAGCCTGGCCTTGAATGTTTCCAAGGATGGGGCACCCATAACTTCCCTGGGCACCCTGTGCCAGTTGGAGGTCTGATTCAAGTCACTCTTACTTATGAAGAAACAAATTCTGCAAAGAGAGCAATTTTTTCCCCCCAGATTTACATTGATATGAATAGAATCAGGACCACATGTGCCATTTTTAGAGCATTAAAACAAATCTTTTTTAGCAGTCTGCTAATGGCTATAGACTGTAACTCACACCCTGTCTGCTGAGTAATTTTGCATGGCATCAAAGATTTTTGCAGGCAGAAATATGGCCAAAATAACACTTCAGTGGATCAATACCACTGAAATATAAGGCTATCCAGTTGCTAAAGAGGTCTATTTAGTTTCTCTGTCAGATGCTGATCCTGGGTAGAACCAGTTGGTTTTCCTTACAAGCATTAACACATTGTGTGTGGAGGACTCCTACCCCAGGAACAAGAGTGCTGTTCCTGATAGGGAAGTGGAGAAAGGGCTGTAAAATATGTGCAGAGCTTTCAAGAAATTAAAATCTGTAAGAGTTAAATGCCTTAACTTTCTGGCCCCACTTCATTTCAGCAGGTGTTTAAATCATGGAATTATTAAGGATGGAAAAAACCACTGAGATCATCAAGTCCAACCCAGCACCACCCTCATGTTCACCAATAAACAACCTTTGGCACTCTCCTCAGGTGCCACATCCACAGGTTTTTTGAGCACTTCCAGGGATGGTGACACCACCACTTCCTCAGGCAGTCTGTTCCAATGCTTGGTAACACTTCAGTGAAGAAATTTTTCCCCATATCCAACCTGAACCTCCCCTGGCACAGATTGAGGCTGTTTGCTCTTGTCCTGTCACAGAAAATAGATGGACATCTGTTCCCGTGCTGACGGCCTGGGAAATAAGGAGCAGAGACTTTTCAGCATTGGTCAGACTGTGTGGATACAAAATTCTACCTAGTTCAGGGAGAATATACAGCACACATGGGAAAGGATTTAAGGAAGTGTAAAGCTGTGAAGGGGTGGATGAGGCTGAGCTCCTCCTGTCTCTGTCATTTTTAATAGGTTTTCGAATTAGCATTGTGCCTGTGATGAAATAAATGTGCTTCAACTGCTTTGCCTCAGCCTGTCTTGCAGTAATTACCCCAGAGAAATTAGGACTCCTTGTTTCCTCTCAAAAAGTAATTTGTGGAGCTTTTCTTGAAGAAAAATCCCCCAACAACTTTTCTGGATGATACTGTTGGATACTGTTAATTAAAAGGGGTCAAACAAAGTTGAGAACTTGGCTGGTGAACCTCAGAGGATCAAAGGGTTGGCGCTGTGGCCTTTGAAAACGCCCCGTCCCCTAATTCAGGCTGTACCAAAATAGTTAGGAAGAGCATTAGGGGGCACTGGAAGCACTTTTGTAACTTATCTGCATGTTTTGTTTAATTAACAGCTGGTTAAGCAAGTGTTAAGCCACCTAAAAGCCTTTCAAACCCTGCAGTGCTTATCTTCCCAGCACCTGCAGCTTTCTTCCTGCCAGCGCAAACCTGCTCCTTTTCATTCCCCTGCATCAATTGCAGAGAGAACATAGAAGTAAAAAAGGGAGATATTCACTGAGGCCTCCAGGTGCCAGACTCCGAACTGATGAAAGCAGACACGGCTCTGCACAATCAGGCCGTGGCTCTTGTTTCCAGGGGGTATCAACATCGAGGTCTGAACCTCGGCGGGTTCCTCCAAAGCCTTGTGCATCTCCGTGGGGAACGAGGCCATCCAGGAAAGAGATTAAACAACCTGACACAGTCCCTGTCCTCAGAGTGCCAGCCAACGTCCAGCTAATGAGCCTTGGGAAGGGTTTTACTGTCTGGGAAAATTGTTTCGTGAGTGTCAGCTCCAAAGTCTTCGTGCCACGCAGAAGGAAATGTCCAGTCAACAGAGTCGCTCATGGGGACGTGATGGAGACCCTGGAACGGGTTGTCCATGAAACTGGGGCTGCCCCAGCCCTGGAAGTGTTCCAGGCCAAGGTGGATGGGGTTTGGAGCAACCTGGGATAGTGGAAGGTTGGTGGAACTGGATGAGCTTTAAAGGTTCTTTCCAATCCAAACTACTCTGTGATCCTGTAGGTCCATGAGTCAAGGCTTTAGCATCCCCGATGTTAATGGTAAAAGAACGTATTTTCCCTTCTAGACTGAAAATCCTCTAATATGAGTCCCAGAAAACAATAATCTAACATATAATCCCCAATTTCTTGAAATGAAGGAAGGACAAACATAATTTTTTTTTTTTTGGGGGGGGGCAGCAAAGTTTTCTGTTGCCTTTTTTTTTTTTTTATTTTTTAAATTTGAAAATGTTGTCAGCAATTTGCAAATTCCCCACCTGTTCTGTTCATACATGAAAATAGCCCGGGTTCCTGCTCCTTTCTAAGTGACTTTTAATGTATAGCAAGAACGCACAGTGTTGACAGCTCTCCAATTTTAGCACAAGTCTCATTATCCTTTTTTTTTAAGCTAAGGCCACCTATCCCAAAATAAAAGATGTGTTGGTTTTGGGTGGTTTTTTGTTGGGGTTTTTCTTGGTGAAAATATGCATGAAAAAGTCTCTACTTTTTCTTTTCGTTTTTGTTTTAGTCAAGAAATTTTGAGTACATCAAGCAACTCTATTTAAAGATCCACCACCTTTACAGGGATCACAAGATTACTCGTGATTCTTGTCTTCTGTTTGGAAAAGGAGGCAAGAATGTTCCAAGCCTTCATGCAGCAGGGCAAAAAATGCTTGGAATTTCATTTCCAGCAAAGCAAAGTATGGAAAGCTCAGTTTTTATTTAAATATTACTTGGGTTTTTTTGGTTTCTTTTTGAAGGAGTCTGCCCCATAACTTTTGTACATCTTGGATTTGGAAATCATGGAATCACAAAATGGTTTGGGTTGGAAGGGACCTTAAAGATCATCGAGTTCCACCCTCTGCCATGGGCAGGGACACCTCCCCCTATCCCAGATTGCTCCAAACCCTGTCCAGCCTTGCCTGGAACACTTCCAAGGATCCAGGGGCATCCACAACAAAGGTTACAAGGAAGAACCAAAGGGATTTCTTATAACAGGGTAATGATATAAAAGTTTCAGAAAGGTAGCAATTGCCTCCAGGTGAAGGTAGGAATTTTGTCTGCTTGAAGTTGTGACAATCAGCAAAAATAAAGAAAAAATCAAATCAGAACAATGACAAGGCTCTATATCTAGGTCAGCTGTGGGTGGACATTTCCATTGCTCTGTTCCTTGGTAGATGTGCTTCTCTTTAGGTCTGAAAGCTGATATGAAAAGTTCTTCAGGTCCCTAAAAGAGCAGGTATGATGGATAAAGAGTGATGTCTTTGAGGCCTTAAATTCAGCTGGAATCCTGTGCCGAGAACTCCTGTCCTTTAAATGACTGAGACTCAAATCCATGATAAATGTGGAGCTAGGATGGTGTCCTCACATGGCTAAACTGGGAATACTGGAGTTAAACCCTCCTTCAGAAAATCCAGATTAGCTTAATTACCACAGAGCTCCAAATGCAACTCATCACACTGAGTTCCTGCGTTCTTGAGCCTTGACTGGTGAGTTCATTTGCTGATGTGCATAAATATTCCTAAGAAGGGATGAATTCTTCTGTTCCCCATTTCCCTTACTGATGCTTCCCCAAGTTTCTGTCCCACCAAAGTTTCTCCACTTTGGTTGCTTTGCTGCCTCTTATTTCCCTCCAGACCTTGGGTCTCTTTCTCCTCCCAACATAAAATCTCCCCTAAAACCATTGCCTGCACTCTTCCACCCATGTTTCCAGCCCCTTTCTCTCTTTCTAGGAGTGGAAATCACGCACTCTGTGTATGGACAGCTTAATTCTGTCAGGGAGACTTGACTCCAACCCCAGTGAGAAAAAGAGATCAATATAAAGTATATTGACAGTATAAAGACATCAGTTTACAGTATCTCCATGAGATTGCCTAAAGAGTTTAAGATCCTGGAAGACCCAATATTGCAAGAATTGCACACAAAATTTGCATTCTGTTTGGATGGAAGTCGTGGATTTCAAGTCCATTTTCCCCAAGAGCTCAGGCGAGGTCGGACCCAGCGGTTTTGACTGACCCTGTACAATGAGAGGAACTGTGAAATTTAGACCCGAAATTCGAAGCTGGTTTAGTTCAGGTTTTATGATTCCTGTCTTTGCCGTGCTGGTCTTGACAGATTAAGAGAATTACCCATGCTCCTCTTATTTACACGGACGAGTTGGTTTGTGATTCCCCCGTAGAGCTCATTTCAAAACCCCCTTGCGCTCGGCGAAGGAAGAAACTTCAGTAACCATCAGCTGTGGCATTGATCCTTCAGAAAAATTAACCAACTGAACTGAGACTTACTGTGAAATCAGTGATGCTCAGCAGCCACTAACTTCATTTGGAACTCACCAGTGTTAATGCATTTAAAGTATTGATCCTTCCTCGTGTGCTCTGCAGCGCCGGCTCCCTTTTGGCATTGAGAACACAAAGGCAGCTCTCTCCAAAGCCAGGATGAGCAAGCAAAACCCTTCAGCCCTGAAAACAAACTCATTATTCAAAATGCTTGTTGTGCTCGCTGCAGCAATTGAATTGATTGGAGGAAAAAAAAAAAAAGGAAAAAAGAAGCACTGTGGCAGATAAAAATCAGATTATTTCAGAGCATGGGAAAGGAACAGGCAGAGGAAACATCCTGATGTCTGAAGGGAGCAAATCTTCCACCGAGTCCCCATAATTTTTTGCTTTATTATTGCATCATTGTGATATTGTTGGGTTTTTACTTGTGTGTAGCACATGGGATAGAGACAGAGCACTCAGAGCTGTGGCTGTGCTGGGAGCTGGATATTCAAAACAACAAGGATTTGCCCAACAGCATTTCTAGCACTTTTGCAGGTAGTTTTGGGGAGCACATTGCCCTTTTCACATCCTGGGCTCCTAAAGGGGAGGCTTAGCTTTTAACTGATTACTGAACCAAACTAGACTGATTTTTCGGGTTTTTTTGTTTGTTTGTTTGGGGTTTT
>VWZT01012767.1:538082-566708 GCA_013397055.1 Pachycephala philippinensis | reverse complement strand
CTTCTCCTTCTCCTTCTCCTTCTCCTTCTCCTTCTCCTTCTCCCTCTCCTTCTCCTCCTCCTTCTCCTTCTCCTTCTCCTTCTCCTTCTCCTTCTCCTTCCCCTTCCCCTTCTCTTTCTTTCTCTCTTTCTCTTTCTCTCTTCCTCTTCCTGCTCCCCCGTGGCAGCTCCCCAAAGTATTTGACACAGCACGATTAAATGTGGTAGAGAGGGACCCTCAAACCGACCTTTGCCAACTGCCCCCAATTATTTGGCTGATTTTTGATCACACCAATTGCCAGTTTGGGGTGATCGAGCAGCCGAGGCACTTACTGATGGAGAGGATGTTGCGTGAGCATGTCAAGAGCTTTGCTGAGGTTAAGCTGTCTTACATCTGCTGCTGCCCCCCTGACCCACGAGGATCATTACACTGTCATAGGAGGAAATTAGGTTGGTTGGATGTGATTTGTTCCTTGGAAATTGAGGCCGGACGCTACTTATCCCCTTGCCATTTTCTAGGTGCTAAGAGACAGATTGCTTGACTCTTCACTCCAAGATTTCTCTGAGCGCTGAAGTCAGGCTGATTTGTCCCTAATTCCCCAGAGTCTCCTTTCCTTTTACTCCCTTTCAGGAGGATGATGTATTTGCTAGGTGATAATAGCTTTACATTTTTAGCAGATCTTGAGGTTCAAATTGACAGAGGGTTGTTCTGCAGTGCTGAAGGTCCTTCCCGTGGCGTGTGGGCAGATCAACACATAAAAATTCAGTGATTTTGGTTGCCCCATCCTTGAGCTAAGTGGGGCAGCTCTGCCCCAAGCTGAGGGGCTCTGCCTGGTACAGTTTCCCAGGAGAAGCTCAGGGAAACCCACTCATTGTTTGCTTGTGCTTAAATCAAACCAACCTGTTATTAGGCAAAGCTAAAAGGCAGGCAGGGAAATAAAAATGTGCTCCAACTCCCTTTTTACTTTTTTTTTTACTTTTTTTTTCTTTTTTTTCTTTTTCTTTTTTTTTTTTTTTTTTTTTTTTGTGTGTGTTGTCCAACCCAAGTATCATCTCTGTTGAGAGATTTTAATTATTTCTTTTCCTTTAATAACGAGCCTCTGCATTGTTCTGTCCCTGCGCCCGCATTGTCGTGCCTCTGAAAACACAATTAGAGTATACATTGCTAATTTAGTTTTGGAGGGTGTATTGTGGGGAATTAAAAAATAAAGGCGAGGGGGGGACCTCGTGTTCACCGCCGCTGCTGCAAACAAAAGCGAGCAGGGTTCAGACAATCGGCTGCCTGGGATGGCTCTTGTTTCCTGCCTGAAGAGAATGAACAGGACACAGAACAAAGCCCGGGCTCAACATCTCACAGAGTACGCTCCGATGGCCAAAATGCAAGGGCTGCTGTGTGTGAATCGCACGAAACAAAGGAGATTTTAATTGCAAACATTGATCATCCCCTTTGGTCTCTGGCACGGGTTGCTATGGCTTCCTCACTTGGAAGCTTCGCTCGCTGCAACTTTGCAAATATTTTTCAGGGGCCTCCATCATGTGACCTTGTCAAAATGACAGAAAGTTGCTTTCTTTTTTTTCCCCCAAACAATAACAATCCAGCTTTTTCCCCCCCCTTCTTTTTCTATTTTAAGGTTACAGCAAAACTCTCTTAGCTGCAAGGATGCCACAGTTTCACTCCCATCTGACCAAGCTGCAGGAAATCGGGACTCCTGTGACCTCAGGCTAAAGAATAAGGTGGTCTCTGACTTTCTCCCTGCTCATAAATTCTGTTTGGGTAGATAAAGGTAGCAAAAGGTCTGTGTTGTGGCCTCGCCACAGATCTGCTCGCTGGGAGCTCTCCTGGGAGGCCAGGGGAGAGATTATATCTGCCTCCTGCAAAACCTCTGCAAATACCAGGCTGCAGAGCAAACGGAGCAGCCGCAGCCTCCTGTGGGCTCTTGGCAAAGGAGGGGACGTGGTGCAGGTGATGCCTAAAGAGGCCAACCTAGAAACAGAGACTGGACAGGAGGAAGGGAATAAAGGTGGATATTTATTTGAAAGGCCTTCAGAGGCACACCCTGGGCAGGCCAAAGGCTGCACCCAAGATGGACCCCGAGTCACGAGTTCTTCACACTTTTATAGCTTTGGGCCATTTGCATCTCAACCCAATTTCACCAATTAAACTTTAGCTAATGATGTAATTTGCCCTCAGCTTTCCCCCCTTCTCAAGATGCTGGGTTACACATTTTGGGCCTAGGCCGGGCTGGGTGTCCTTGGAGAGCAGCCTGGAGAGGCTTTGTTCTGTCTGTCTCAGCATGAGAGAGCAGCAGCTCCCAGGCTCCAGGACACTGCAGAGTTACACACTGGGAATGCAGGATTTGGAAAATATGAAAGCTAAAATGTAAGGCATCACAGGGAGTGAAGGTGGGTAATGAGCAGCTCTGGGTCTGCCAAGCACACAGAGCTGGAAAAAAACCAATCCAGGGCCAGTTTTCTGATCCTGGGGCCANGCACACAGAGCTGGAAAAAAACCAGTCCAGTTCTCTAATCCTGAAGTTGGCTGGCACTTCATGCCTTGCATCCCCGCTGCTGAGCTCAGGAACCTGACACTGGGGTTCAGGAAAGTCCATTGCTAAGGGTTTAGCATGTGGATGGTAGAAGGTCAGTGCTTGGTTAGGTATAGGCAGAGCTTCGTTAGGCCAGCAATAGCTTAATTGTGATGTTTGTCTTAGATACGAATCTTTTCCTGGCTACTTTTACAGTGAGGGCAGCAGGGAAGTTGTGAATGAGAAGCATCACAGATTGGTTACAATATTTACACACTCAGGAGCACCTGTGTGCTCCAGGACAAAGCTTAAGTGAAATAATGGACAGAGAATGTCAGGACTTGCTGTTCACGAGCTGTGGAGTGCTCCAACAGCTCCTTCCAGCACGGCTCGAGGTTTCCTGTCAGCAGCAAAGCTAAGCTTAAACCTTTCCTCCTTTGATTCTTTTCCTCTGCAGTGCCATTCTGACTCTCTGCCTTTCTTCCACCATAATAAAATGTGCCCTCTCCCTTCTCCTTCCCAAACCTTTCCTGTCCCTCTTTGTGCTCTGTCCTTTTTTTTGGTTTGTTTTTTTTTTCTAGACAGCCATGGGGTACTTCTGCTGAAGATTCATGTGGCTTGAAGAGACATTTACCTGTGTCCAACGAAGCCTTGATCCTTTTACCATCACTGGAGGGAAGGAGGCACATTCAGGCAATGATTAGTTCAAGTGCACATCTGAAACAGATCAAGGAAACTGTGTTAGGTGGCATGAAATCCTGCCTGGCAGGGCGTCTGTGACCTCCTCAAAAGGTGGATTTTGGGAGAGACAGCACTGGCAGAGCATCCTGACCCATCCCCTGCTCTGCATCTTTAGTCTGTTTGCCCTGGAAATTGTAGCTGGAGGTACAGCTGTGAGTGAGCTGGAAAAAGGCAGCCTGGCAAGTTCTGCTGTGGCTTGCTTGGTTTTTTTTTAAATTTTCCACCTTTCTTTAATTTTTAAACATTTTTATGAGGTTTTCCCTCTGCAGGTAACTGTCTCCCTCACATGGCTCCCACTTCCTGAAGCCAAGCATCTCTGAAATGAGGAATGCTGGTCTGGAGCTACTTTGCTAATGTCAAAGTACATCTGAGCTCAGCCACAAATGTAGATCTGGTTCCTGTCAAGACTTCTCTGTGCCCCATCTTCCCACCCAGCAAGAGCTTCCCATCAGCTTCCTCCAGAGCCACAGGGGAGGCTGTGCCAGTGCCATTCGTGCTGGAGGCTGAGGAGATGCTGTGTGCAATGGTATAGAAGAGGAAAGCAGTGTTAGGAATTACACATTTGGTGTGGTGGCACTGGAGGAAGGAAAAAAACCTCAGTCCCACGCACAATGCTTGGTGTTGTCTGAGGTGAACAATTCCAGACCAGAGGTCTGTTGTGTAAACCTAACCAGAATCTTGGCTCCATTTAGGAACCTTTTGTAGCCTGAAGGGTAAAAAGAGCTGCAAAAATCAGAGTGTTGATGCTCCCAGGGCTGGAGCCAGGCTGGGAGAGCTGGGGGTGTTCACCTGGAGAAAACTCCAGGGAGAGCTCAGAGCCCCTTCCAGGGCCTAAAGGGGCTCCAGGAGAGCTGGAGAGGGACTGGGGACAAGGACCTGCACTGATAGGACAAGGGGGAATGGCTTCACACTGACAAAAGGCAGGTTTGGATTAGATATTAGGAAGAAATTCTTTACCTTGAGGGTGGTGAGGCTCTGGCACAGGTTGCCTAGGGAAGCTGTGGCTGCCCCTGGATCCCTGGAAGTGTCCAAGGCCAGGTTGGATGGGGCTTGGAGCAGCCTGGGATAGTGGGAAGTGTCCCTGCCATGGCAGGGGGTGGCACTGGATGGTCTTTAAGTCCCTTCCAACCCAATTCCATGTGATTCCCTGATTTCATTTGGCACTCTGGCCATGCAGAGCTGTCAGACTGGGATATGGACGCTCTCAGCATTCCCCCTCCTTCCCCAAGCCTCTCCAAGCACAAGGTCACTCCAGATATCAACACCAATAAAGCTCCAGGCTCTGACAAAGCAAAGGCCTCTTTGCTGACATGCAGCAGACACAGGGCAGAGTGCCTGGCTCCTGTTAACCCCTGACACCTGCTTTTTGAGTGGTCCTGGTGGTTTGTGTGTGGAAAACAGACCTGATCTGTCCTGGGAATCTCAGCAGCTCTCCAGGGTCTTCAGTGCAATCCTGGGGCTGTGTGTGGCCCTGGCTGTAATGCAGCATGGGAAAGTAGAAATGCTACTGCAGGGAGGTCATTTATAATAAAATTTAGAGTGCTTTACAGTCATTTACACAGAGATCTGCCAAATATCTGGAGTTTGTCTCCGATTTTATTTGGAGTTTCTCTCTGTGCCCTTGTGTGTGTGTGCAGGCACAAGTTTTGGCTGGGAAATGTTGTTGCTTTAAATTCCTACCAGCATTTGCAAGTTTCCAGCCCTTCAGGGGCGATTTCACAGAATAACACCAGCTCCCTGTAGACATTTGAAGCCTTCATTCAGCCCAACTCAATTCCCAACAAGCCCTTATGCCCAGTATTCCTTATGTACTGACTCTCCCTCTGCAGCACTTTCCTTAAGCTGAGTCTCAAGCAAACAGGGAATTTAGGCAGGAAGTTTAAGCTTCCCGAATCTGGGCTTTCTTTCCCAAAGAGCCATGAGCACAGCAAAACGCTCATCATTTTCCCCAACCACCCCAAGCTTCGTGAGGGGGCTTTGAATTCTTTGAATGCCTGAAGACAACACCTCGCTCAACCATTCCTGTCCCAATAAAACACTAAATGGATTTGCTTTGCTGAAAAAAAAAAAAGGCAAACCCAACTCTGCTAATGGCTTTTTATTATGTTTGACTTGATGCTGGCATAAATTCTCCCAAATTTATTTCAAGTTTGCTTGAAAACCTCATTTGCCTAATTGTAATAATGAAACAACATCACATGCAGATGTCTCCTGTCTTTTTCAAACTCAATTTATTTTCAATTAGCAGTGATTCAGTGTTTGTTTTTTGGGGGGAGGCACGTGGATGGCTGCTGGGGGAAAGGTGTGTGCATCAGGTGGCATCTTGGAGCTGTTAAAAAAACAGCAGATTTGAGCACAAGGGGTTCACAGAACCCACTGCCCTGGTCTGGCTGTCCAAATCTGCAAGAGATCAAATCCAAAGCATGAAAAAAATATGATCTGGGAGGCTGGGAAGTGCCAGGAGAGGAATGTACTGTCCAAAGGGCTGTGCCAGGGGCAGGTGCTGTTGCTGAGCCTTGGGGAGGTCTGGACCACACTGAGTCATTTGGGAGATGCAGCCGTGCAAATTAGGGAATATCCAGAGAACATGACGAGATTATGAGAGGAAATGACTCCACTTTACCTTGCTTCAGACAACACTGAGAGCCCTGCTCTGCTCTTCACTCCACAGCTGACCGAGGGCTGAGCAGCTCAGACCATTGTTAAACCCTGCAGGCACTGGTTTGGGGAAAATAAATGGCACCAGCTTCATTTCAGAGGTGGGGAAACTGAGAGTCAGCAACTCTGCCCGTGGCAGTGGCCAGGGGAGGTTGGAACTGGATGATCTCTAAGGTCTCTTCCAACCCAAACCGTTCTGTGACTCTGTGACTCTGTGACTCTGTGATTGTATGAACTCACTGGCTCTGCTTTGGCCACTCGGATTTTACAGAGTTATTAAACAAACTCTTTCTCTCCATGTTTTGGTGGTTACCAGGCTCCAACTAAGGCTCAGACTTAAGCTGATGGGGTGCTGAGCTGCTTTAACCTGCTGCAGGATTTGAAGTGACTTGAACCAGGCTAAAACCCACGTAACTGTGATAGATCTGGAATAAAATCATCCACCTCCCCGACAGAGACCTCTGAAAGTCATTGATGCAGCACCTGAAAGCAGCAGAGAAGCTGCAGCATGGCTGAGGTGCTGGGGCTTTGCTTCTTCTCTTCTCCCTGCTGGGATAAACGAGGCTGAGATCTCCCAAAGAAATCAGCATTTTCCTGGTGTGTGTTTGCACAGGAGAGGTCAGACAGGGCTTGCAGGAGGTGCAGGAACATGCAGGGAGAGCAAACCATCAGTGACCTTTCCAGGTGTTTGCAGAGTCGTGTTGGTCACGGTGCCCTGGCATATGGTTGGAATTTGAGCCCTTGTACAGCCTTTGGCTATCTTGAGTTGTGCTGAATGAGATGCAAATGAGTTGTGATGAGCATCTGGAATTCAAGGAAATTGCTATAAATAATGCATGTGACTCGATCAGGTTTGTGGGTTTCCCAGGCAGGACTGCTCTGTAAATCATTTAGGGCCGGTGAGAGGTGCCTGGTCAGTGTTTGTGCAGGAAGAGGCTCAGGTTTGTGCCCCACAGCAGCAGCACCCTGAGCAGGCTGCCCAGAACTGCCACCTGCTCTCTCCAGTTTATCACACAAAGATTTTCAGCTCCTGAACTTTCCCAAGACACTCTGGAAGAGAGTCCATCAGTGCCAGCTGTCACTGTGGTGTTCTAAGGTGGTCAGTAGTGCGATGAGAACAGGTTGGAGGAAAAATCATCATTTAATAGGTTCTTAAAATCATGGAATCACAGAATCACAGACTGGTTTGTGTTGGAAGGGACCTTGATGATCATCCAGTGCCACCCCTGCCATGGGCAGGGACACCTCCCACTATCCCAGGGTGCTCCAAGCCCTGTCCAGCCTGGCCTTGGACACTTCCAGGGATGGAGAATTTCTTTTCTTGGCAGCCTGTGCCAGGGCCTCATCATTTCACAGGATGCTCAGCAGCCATCAGCTGTCAACCACCAATCCTGCCACCCCTTCTGCCTCTGAGCACATGCTGTTATCCAAGAAAAAAGAGTTCCTTTTTGCCATGCCTGCTCTTTCACTTCATCAGCCTCCCTCAGCTGGTGAAGAGGGAAGGACTCACCCAGTAATGCTCTTACCACGGGAGTTCTGCTCCCTCTCTGATGGTTTTAATTGCTTGGAAAAAATCTGACGGAGGGTTTGTGTGCCCTGAAGCTCGTCCACTCCTTCCAGGTGCACGAGTTGATGTAGCAGATGATTCCTCCCTCCCTTTGTGCTGCAGATGAACTGGGAGAGTTCATCCTCTCAGCCCCTGCACGGGGTTGTGAAGCACCTTGGAACTGGGTCACTTGAAGGTTTCCAGCTCTGAGTATCTGCCTAAAATCCATCCCTGTGCCGATGTGTGAGGGAGCAGATTAGAACTGGGAATTAATTTGCTTTGGTTTTAGCTCTGTGAAATTTGTGAAAGCAGAGAAGTCTGGTTGTGCAGTCCCGAAGGAAAGACCTGCTGTTGACTCCAACATCCTGGCTCCTGCCGTGGGACTGGGAGGTTTCAGAGCCATCTGCCAAAGGGCACAGGGATCCTTTCCTGCTGGCTGGGGCACCAACGTGAGGCTGAGCACGCACAAAACTCACACAAAGTCTGCGAGAGGCCTCGCATGCAAATTGCTACAGGATTAGTGCTTCTAGCATCAGGGTGAGGCTTTTCCTGAGCGTTGCAGGTGAAAATTTAGACACATTTTCGTGTGCCTCCTACTGTGGTTGTGTTCTGGTTTGAAGCATTGAAGGGAAAATTTAAAATCAGCTCCATGCCGTCTCTTCTAGCCTCTGCCTTGAAAAGGTCATTTATGGAATAGACTTAAATGCAATATTTAAGTCAGAATAGCTGCAGCTGCAGCAATAATGTCTCCTAAAATGCTTGGAGGAATCAGAAATCTCCATGTCCTATCCGCCAGTTTATTTTACAACGTCCTTGGAAAAAGAAAAATAAAAAGTTGACTTTTGCAGCTAATGTAGGCAGGAGAGAAAAGTTTCATGTGGGGATGGGAGTTGTAATCTTTTCTTGTTCTTGGGCTGCAAATCTGGTCCTTTTGAGCTAAAATAAAAAATATTTCTGCAGCTCAGCCTGAGACGTTTTACAGTCTCTTTCCTGTGAGGGTTTCACAACAAGGATTTTGGGGAGTGGTCAAGCTCCCACGAGACATAGGAAATTCTCTTTAAACATAAAAAGAAAACGAAACCTTTTCACTGAGAGGGTGATCCAACACTGCTACAGGTTGTCTGGAGAGGTTGTGGACTCTCCATCCATGGTGACATCCAAAACACGATTGGACATGACCTTGAAGCAGAGCTGATCCTACTTGAACAGTGGGATTGGAGCAGACTATCTCCAAAGGTTCCTACACCCTCCAGCAGTTTGAAAATGGCAAATTTAAACTGTTTTGATCAAACTTTCTTCCACAGAAAGAAGAGAATCTTTAATCTCTGACTCACCATACCCAGGTGTGCTAGCCCGAGATGAGCACTAACACCCCGTTCTCGAGACTGCTCTGAGGCACAGACACCAGGAATGGTGAAAGCTCCAGCACGGGGAGGTGATGGAGCTGATAAGATGAAGATGTGTTTTTCTGTCTGTCAAACTGACTGCTGAGCAGGAGGACAGGACTGGTACAAACCTCCTCATCAACCAGACACAAAAATGGGAAATCTGGCGCGCTCCAGCTGTTTACCAGCGCTTCCTGTGGATTTGCACAGCGTCTTCCAGTGGATGCAGCTGCTCACTAGCACTTCTCCCTCTGCATTTGGAGAGACTTAACAAGCCAGCTGCCAAAATCCAGCTGTTACAGATACACCCACCCTGAGAGCTTGTTCATGTTACCTTTAATAGCAATTTGTGCTTCCTCATCAGGGGACTGAGGCTGGTCAACCAGCCAGGGCAGCTACCCCAGACTGACTCGTCTGCTGAATTACTGACAGCCCAGAAGAGATGTCCATTCAGTTTAGATGATCCCAGCCCAGCTCTCAAAAAATCCCAAATCCAGGAAAAAAAAGAGAAAAAAATCCAGCAGAATCTAGGCTGCTTTGCTCCGAGGCCATCTCCCTCCACTGGTACCCTATGCTTGCTCCTATTTTCTTTTTCAGCCCCTGTGCTGCTGTGGTCTCCAGATTAAAGCTGATGGGGATAAAAGCCACATTCCGTAGTTTTATGGGAAAATTATGTATCTAAATCCTGTGATCTTTTGTTTGACCTTTCTTTTTAAACTTTTTTTTTAAACCAACTTTTAAACACCCACTCAGTTTTCACAGTCAGAGAAGTGTAGTTCAGACTGAATTTGACCTTAGTGTTAAATAACCAATGCGTGGTATCTCTGTTTCTGTGTTGACCTCCTCTTTTCCCCTCATGTTCTCATTCCAAGCCTCCTTTGTTCCATCTGATTTCTAATCTGATTCCTTTCCTCCTCTTCCCATGAATGTTGGCTGCAGCCTGCCCTGCTAAACAATCGAATTTATAAACCAATATATATTGTAATTACAACCTGAAGCTGATTTCCGGGATGTTATCTTTGCCCTGAGACTGCGAGGCTGGAAAATAATGAGCAGAGAAGGTGAGTTAGGATGGCTTCCAGGAGAAACTGGGAGAATTAACACAGGGTGACAACATTTGGATACAAAAAATTACCATCCTAAACTATGGATTTGGTTTCCCTCTCATGGGTTCAACAGGGATTCTGGGAAAGGCTGTTGCTGATCTGAGGAAATGTCTTGCAAAATTCTCAGGAAGAGACAGGAGCTTTACACATCCACTATTTGGATTTTATTGCCCATCAGTTCAATGGCTCCAACCTTTTGGACCCTTGGACTGTGTCATGACTCCTGAAATCTTTGTGCTTGTTCACTGGTGACTCACACAAGTTGATCTTGAAGGCCACATCATCTGATGCCCGTTGTGGACCAGTAAAAGCCCAAAGACAACAAAAAAAAAGCAGAGTTTTTTCATTTTAGCTACTCCTCTGTCCCAGGACAGAGCCCATCCCATCCTGGTTTTTGTACGTGCTTTCATTAACCTTCAACGAGGAGATGTCTACACCTGTCAAAGGCATTTTCTTGAGCTTTAAATATTCTCCTAATTTCTGCCCTGCGCTTCTCTCTTTGCCATTTAAGCTCATTATTGTGTCCTCCATGGAGATCCCCATCACCAACAGGCACAGGGAGCAGTGCTGCCTTTCATGATGAAGGATTTTTTGCCTGTTGAAGAAAGACCATTCCCAAACCACCTCTCAGTCCTGTCTCCTTTCTGATGAGCAGCACTGACTTCCCCAGCAGTATTTATTTTCTGGGCCCTTTTGTGGCCTTTCCCGGACTCTCCAATCACCCCACATTTTTTGGGGGAGGAGCACAGCTTTTGCTGAAAACTTCCTCACGTGCTGTCTCAAGAGTAATAATTTTATCCCAAGCATTTCATCCCATATCTTCCAAAAATTTATCCTGTGGCCTGTGACAGCTTTCAAGCATCATTCTGGAGCGCTGCTGCCCTGCCCCATATACACAGAACACGCTGCCCCAACAGATGTCCTGTCCCTGTTCAAATTGTTCCTATTTTCCTTTTTCACTCCATTTTCTCTGCTCCCTTTCTCTTTCCTACCAGGTTTAGCACCGGGACAGAGGGATGTTGACTTTTAAAGGAGGTAGGGGTCGTAACAGAAACCAAGTGGATAATTGTGGCACGGAATAATAATTTTCCTATGGGTTGATTGCAGCTACTTTGGATTTGAAGCAATTTCTCCTGATGTTTTGCTCAGCAGATTGTTTAGAAGTGGTTTCCTGGATTGTGTCTCACATTTGACAGCTGAGCTGTGTGGCCCAGCCATTCTGAGGTAAGAAATTCCCAGAGTCCTGCTCCCAGAATGTCCCTGGATTCCAGGTGTTTTCCAAGCATCAACCTCTGCTGAAATGAATTTTAAGCAGGGACTTTGTGGGTAGCCCTGGAATGTGCTCCTACCGCTCTGGATGTGATGAGGAACTGCTGCTCGGTTCCTCTGAGCTGTTCCCTCAGTGATGGTTTTGCAGCAGAGGATTTTTGGCTCTTTTTTTGCTGGAATGTTCATGGACCATGTCCATGGCTCTACTTGGAGTGAGATGGGACACTTCCTTTACTCATAGCAGGATTTGCTCCTGTGTTTCCAACACTTGATCCAAAGCTCCTCCAAGCAGACACAACTCCGAGCGTTGGTTTGGCTTTCAGGCAACCTCTCCTGGAAGAGCTGATGCTCACAAAACCTTGTATTACCCAGCAGCCACAGGAAGCCCATTTTGTCCTTGCAGGAACATATTTTGCACTCAAAAGATGCAGAATTTCCTCAAATTGCTTCCCACTGGAATCAGCACGTGCTGGAAAATCCTGACCAAAGCTCCCAAGTGGTCACAGCATGAATGGGGTTTGGAGAACTCAAGGGATGTCACCATGCAGCAATCAGGGCCAGGGGTGCAGCTGAGGACACCAAGGCTCCAGGTGACACGTGGAGATGTGAGTGATGGACTGAGAACAGATTCCAAGGCATAATTTTAAAAATTGTGCAATCCCACACAGGTTTCAAAATAGGTTTAAATCATAGACAGAATGAAGCCAGGATGGCTGGTGGAACTTAGCAAAAACTGGTAAAAACAAGCAAACAAATCCACTCAAACAGAATCATGGAGTTCCCCGCCCCCAGGATTGATCATGGCTTTTTTAGCAGGAAAGTGGTAGGAAATAGCCAAATAAATAGGATCACAATCTTAAACTCATCTTGGAAAGGAAAAAAAAAATAACCTGTAGATGCAGAAACAGGGAAATTAATTGTGTTTTCTGATTAACAAACACAATTAAGGAAACAAAGCAAGAAAACCACTGGTAGTGCTGGGCAAGGTTATTTTTATATTATTCTGAGTACATGAGACGGTCAGTGCTGGGTGACAGCTTTATTCTGAGAGCTATTAGAGGGACAGAAGCAGATAACACCAGCAACTAATTATTACTGCAATCTGTAATTTCTCTGCAGGGAACTGGAATTGCAGGGGACTGGGGTGAGAAAGAGAAATAACCAATAACAACAACAACAATCGCGAAATTGCGGGGATGAAGGAGGAAAGTGGAACCAATGGGGAAATTATTTTCACAAAGCAGGAGTGAAAGGATGGGAAAGTTGTTAAGCTGATTTCATGGACTAACACTGGCGGGTCTCTTAAGGTCAAAACAAAGATTAAAGAGTCCTGTACGAGGGAAACCAAACAAACCGTGCTGGTGTTGGGAGAAAATAATACGTGGCTGGGTTATCAGCAAAAGCCAACAACTATTGCTGCTATTCCTGGAGATTACAGGGACCTTTTAAACTGTGAGGGAAGCAGAACCACACTGTCACTCCAGATGGGATTTGGATGATTAAGTGTAGCCAGCGAAAGCTGAGCCCTCGGATCCTTTCAGAGACAGTGGAGCTGACCATAAATCCTGGTTCTTTTGGGCCAGGGTCTGCTTTAGGGTGACAGGATTGTGGGTGAGGGGGGTTTGCTTTGCTGGGAGCATCTCAAGGAGGAGAAATGACTCTGAGGTAATTTCAGCTGAAGGAGGGTAGGTTTAGATTAGATTTTAGGGAGAATATATTTACTGTAAAGGTGGTTAGGCACTGGAACAGGTTGCCCAGAGATGTCACGGACTCGTCACCCCTGGAAGTGTCCAAGGCCAGGTTGGATGGGGTTTTGAGCAACCTGGGATAGTGGGAGGTGTCCCTGCCCATGGCAGGGGGTGGCACTGGATGATCTTTGAGGTTCCTTCCATCCAAACCATTTCATGATTCCATAACTCTGTGATTCCTGTTCCTGGTTGTACAGGAGTAGCTCAAGGTTGGATAGAAATGTGATTTTTCTCCTTTTTGACATGATTTATAGGCTGGAATGTTCCCTGCTTAGGAACCCAATGTCCTTCCAGCATCTAATGTTACCCACAGCAGTCCCAGCAGGTGCCATCCACCCTATCTGCTCTTGAGGTGGAATTGCAGGAGGGTCTGCTGTCCCTGCTTCATGGACAGATGGCATTTGTGGGCAGGTTGGACTTGCCTCAGTGAGACAGGTAGGTCTTCACCTCCAAAATTGCCTGTGTTCATCATGTAAATCAGTGGTGGGCCCAGACTAAGTCAAGAAGGTTGCTCAGTTGCTTTTTTATCTGTTAAAAAAAAAAAAAAAAAGTCCTTGGGATATTTAAGAGAGAAAAATCCAGCCACCAGAGCCAAGCAAGAAAGAACTCTGGGTTAGTTTTGTTTCCTTTAGCCTCAGAATCAAAGCTGCTCTATGTCCATGTGTGTATTAGATGGTGATGCCTAAAGAGGCCAACCTAGAAACAGAGACTGGACAGGAGCAAGGGAATAAAGGTGGATATTTATTTGAAAGGCCTTCCGAGGCACACCCTGGGCAGGCCAAAGGCTGCACCCAAGATGGACCCCGAGTCACGAGTTCTTCACACTTTTATAGCTTTGCTCCATTTGCATCTCAACCCAATTTCACCAATTAAACTTTAGCTAATGATGTAATTTCCCCTCAGCTTGCCCCCCTTCTCAAGATGCTGGGTTACACATTTTGGGCCTAGGCCGGGCTGGGTGTCCTTGGAGAGCAGCCTGGAGAGGCTTTGTTCTGTCTGTCTCAGCATGAGAGAGCAGCAGCTCCCAGGCTCCAGGACACTGCAGAGTTACGCACTGGGAATGCAGGATTTGAAAAATATAAAAGTTAAAATGTAAGGCATCAATGGCAAATCCATCCTCCTCCTGTCTGGACTCATGGCAAGGAGAGAGAGGACAAGGAACCAGGAGAGACCCCCTGGGGCACCACACCAGTCCCAAACTCCTTCTGTGCCCCTTGGAAGTGGCCACAGAGATGGGAGCTGCTTTCTTTGGAGTGGTGTGGCAATCGTGGTGTCATTTTTTATTGCAAAGAGGTAACAGGAATATATTAACTCAGTAAAACAAAGAAGGATTCCAGAAGCTGATTTGTTAAAGGATGCATTGATCTGTTGGAATTAGTTCCTGGTGTAAGAGGGGAAAAACGACAGGTGGGTTTTATGTCTGCTGGAACCAGAGGACAGGAATTCTCTGCCTTCTGTGATCCTGCCAACAAGCCTCAGAGACAAGATAATTCCATCCACTTGGCAAAATGACCTAAAAACTGGGACCATGTTGTTTTACATTATAATTCCAAACCTCTCTCTTCTCCCCACTCCCTTTTTCCCTTTGAGATGTCTTCTGGGACACGAGAGCAGGGAAAACTGACGTCTGTGGCAACCTATATTGCTGTAAAAATAGAAACCTACACCTGATAACATCATGAGTGACATCAGTTCTAGGATCTCAGGCAGAATGTTCATGTGACCCTTGGAACTTGTCACTCCCTCTCATACAGAGCTGGGTTTGCTTCTTGGAGCGTGGAAGGTCAAAATATCTCAATGTGTGGGTGCTGAGGCAGATTGGTGAGATGGGAAAACGTTTTGAAGGGAAAAGATTTATTTTTGTACATGGAATCGTAGGATTGTTAAGGTTGGAAAACATCTTTGAGATCATCCAGTCTAACCATTAGCCCAGCACCACTGAACTATACAATTCCCAAATGCCACATCCACACATCTTTTCAACACTTCCAAGGATGGTGACTCCACCACTTCCCTGGGCAGCCCATTCCAATGCCTGAGCACCCTTTCAGTGAAGGAATTTTCCCTACTCACCAACCTAAACCTGTGAATGTTCTCTGAGGTGTCAACATCCTTGTGGAAGTCATCAGGAAATATTGAAGTGATGAATCCCACACGAGGCATGATCCCACAAGAAGTGGGGTCACCTTCTGATATACAATAAGTTAATTTCTCCTTGAGCCTGGCATTTAACAGCAGTTACCTGCTGGCCCATGATTTCACACAGACCTCAGTCTAATGAAGGTGCCAGAAAGTCCTTCAGGATGGGATTCCAGGTGTTGTCCATCACACCTCCTGCTTTCTCTGATCCAGGGGAAACCTGTGCTATCCAGAATTCCTCATGGTACCTGTGCATTACATGTTAAATATGATTTATATAATGGTATAAATCAGTTTCTATCATTGTATAAATCAGTTTATATCACAGTATAAATCATACAGATGTGTGGGGCAAAGTCTCTATATAACTAATTTTTATTAACTCTCTAAACTCCCTGGTTTCAGTCCTCCATAGTTGCACTTTTCCTTTATTTTTTCATTACATTTTCAGCCTTCTTCCCACTTTATCTGTTAGGTTTTTTTTTTTCCTTGCCCAAATATTCAGGCTTTTAAAGCATTCCTGGTACAACCATCTTGGTCTCCTGCCTTGTTTTTTTTCCCTGTGACACTGAGGTTTGCTGATATGGATTTGATGGACTCTTTCAGCAAGAGCCAATATTTATTTCATTGCTGCTGAGCCTGTTTACCAAGGAAGCAGCATTATTTCACATTTGTTGCCCACTTTGTCAAGCCTGTTTCTATTTTGCTGTTCCTACTCCTTCACTTCTTTAATAAAGTGACAGTTACTGCCACTGATATTTCCTGGAAGAAGTTACCTTTCACCTTTAGATTTTTTAGCATTTTTTCCCCTGTATTTATTTTTTCTTCCCTTTCTGGAATAAAAAAAAATGACTGAAAATTTCAGCTCTCCCTAGGTCACATGCTGCTGCATTTCTTCTCCAATAAATATTCACATCCCCTGGGACTTTCATGGTCTTTTTGTCTCCTTCAGCTGTGGCTCCCTCTTTCACCTGCGCCAAAACTGCACCGTGAAATTAAATTTTGGGGGTTTTTTTTGGGTCACTTGCCACCATATTCCTTCAAAAATGGTCTGAAATGGTCCTGGTGTTACATTCAGAGTTTTGTTGTGTGTGAAATGGAGGCAACCCCACGCTAAAAAAATATTATTATTAGCCCATCTAACTACGATGTGAAAGTTAATTAACTCACGCTCATAATCCACACTGATACAGATGAGACCCAGTAGTTATAATAACATTAAAACTGTTATATAAGGAAGCTTTCCAGCCTCTACCCTTTTTCTCTGGTCCTGCCAGCATCCCTCTGCATCCAAGGACTGACAGATTCCATTCCTTCAGCACACAGAGAGGGTTCTGAAGAGTTATCACCACCCTGAGAACTTCCCTGGGAGCTTTGTGACGTTCATGGTGGTGTTTTTCACTCCTTATTCCTGGATCCCCTCATGGATATTTTCACCCCTCCCTCTCCCATCCCACCACACCTGTAGGGACTCACAGCTCCTTCCAGCCTCTGGGAATCGCTGCAGGAATCCTCCTGCTCTGCAGGAATTTCCATTCACCAGCAGGCAATGCTCACTCCTGGGCTGCTGCTTTCACATTCCCGCCTGTCTCCTGCAAAGTCACGCAGAGAAAACGTGTTTGCAAACAGAACTTGGGGTGGCTGATAGCTCCCCCCAGCACAAAAGCTGGCAGAGAAGTAATTGCTGCAGGGAGGGACGTTCAGAGGCTTCCCAAACTTTGATGCCCTGTGATTTGCAACTCTCTGTAGTTGGAACTTGCAGTCTTGTCTTTGCTGCACAACCCTTCAGGGGATGGAAACCTGTCGGAAGGCTCGTGCTGATTTCTGTGGGGTTTTGACCAGCTCCTCACTGAACTTTTAGATGACTTCAAGTGAGCTAAAACTTCACACATCCTTCTTTACCCCATGCAGTGGCCGACTGCTCTAAAGTTTCCTGGTTCTCAGCTTGCTGAGGAATTGAAGAAACGATGTCACCTTGCCTGACTGAGTGTTGTCCTTCCCTTTCAGCTCCCTGCCAGGTATTTTATATGTTAGATGAAAATATTCGCCACGTTAGTGAACACATCTCAGCGTCTGAGCGTGATCCGATGGGATTCTGATCCTGCATGCAACCTTGGGCACTGCTGAAAGACAGAAAATAAACAATCACAGCACAAAACAGGAGACATGACCGATTTTCCAGGTGGAAGCTGCTCTCAGTCTGGTCACTTAAAGCTTTCTGCTATTCATGAAATGTGCCTGGTCTTACAAACTGGCTGGAATTGGTTTTGACTTCCTCCAAAACTGGATGTCTGAAGGCTTGAGGGTTGAGTTTTTTCTATTGAATGGAACAATGATCAATCACAAGGAAGGGACAAACCTGTGCCTGGCATGAACATTTAGGCTCTTCTGTGATAATCCTACAACCCACCAGAATAATTCAGCTGCAGGAATATCAGTGGCATTAACGTCCCACTTATTTGACAATTAATTTTCCTTGCTGGTTGTAAGGACAGTCACCACACATGTGTGAGCAGTGTAAAGTATTGCACAACTGATGGAAGGGGAAAATAAAACCCTGCTGTTGAGGTGGCTTCAGATGAAGTTCAGATGAAGATGGGAAGCGTGGATTTCAATGTGCTGAGAGGCAACCTTGAGAGGGAAGGGTGGAGGGGAACCCCTTGGCCATGGAGAGAGAGTGCACAGAGAATCCTTGATTAAATTAAAAAGCTCAATCAAGTTGTGCTTCCAGGCAGGAACAGCTGGAGTTGGCTGCAGAATTAATCTGAAAAGGGTCGGTGGCCAGCACCAAGCAGGTCTGGGAGAGGACATTTGTAGGCACAGATAAGGAATGGTCATCACCCTGATTTCAAACCAGGTGAAAACAGCAATTAAAACATTTTATAGTGCAGGAACTGGGAGGAACAGAATCCACTGCCCAAAGCCATGGCCCACCCAGCAGCTGGGCTGTGTGACCTGAGAACACATTCTCTCCTCAGTTTAGTTATTCAGGGATTAAATATCTATTTTTCTCAACTCCTTCTGCAGTCAAAGCAGGGAAATGTGGTAGTTTACTCCTCACACCTTAAGCTGAGGTTTCTTCCTCTTCATCACGGGTCTCCCCAGGATAAATCCATTCCTCTCTTCCTCCACTTTCTCCCTCGTCCCTGGTCCCCAGGTAATCTTCCTGTGATGCTCGAAGGCATGGCTTGTGTTCTACCTGACAACATTTATGTCCACCTCTGCCATGTCCCAAAATGACACCTTAAACTCTCACAAACGTCAGCTTTAGGGGACTCAGGATGAGGCAGGAGGCTGCCCCTCATTGCTGTGGAAAAATGGGGAAAATCCTCCAACAAATCATCTTCATTTATACTCGTTGTGTGCAACAGGAGAGAAGAGCTTGATTCAGGTGGAGGAGAAACCAAGATTTGGGCCTCCACAGCTCAAGAGTCTCTCCCAAGCTATTTTATAGATGGAGGCAAGAAGGAGCTGCTGCATTTTAGACTAAACCAGCAGCAGCTCTGCCTGTGTGGCTGCAGAGAGCCTCGGGCTGTCTCGGAACTGCTGAGGGATAAAGGGATGCTCAGGGTAGGTAAAATAAAGAGCAGGGGGATTTCTGGTTAGGAGCTGCTCAGCTTTGACATGACCAAAGATCTCCTGTACACGCCAGTACAGGGGAAAAAATGGTACCTGTGTAGCTCAGGAACCTCTGGGATCAGGTGATGGATGAGTGGGGATTTTCAGGTTCGCTGTTTTAGAGTTAGGTGCCCAAATTCCCTTTAAATCCCCCTTTAGGTTTGTAAATCCTTTGTGAACGCTCTCGGTAAATAGGATTGCCGCCAAGAAACACCTGGATTGTGTCAGCCATTTCTCTCCTCCAGAAATTAATCCCGCAAGAGAGAGAGTGTTGGTGAGTCTGTGCTGAGCCCCACGCGCTGGGAGCAGGAGGATGGAGCAGCAGAACTGCTGCCTGATCATGGCTCTTGGAAGGACCTCGCTGGCTCCAGCCCTGAGAAGGGAAAAGATAGGGAAAAAGGAGATTTAAGCCTCCCAAGGTGAAAGGGGACTGATTAATCCCACTGTAAGCCAGGTATGGGTGAAAAGTGGTGAACCCTGGTTTTGTTACACCACCAGGATCAGCATCAGGGTGCTGAGACCTGCCTGGTGTTTGAGTCCTGCTCTGTAGGGCCTGGTTCCATCCCAAGGGGATGGATCCTCAGTGCAAGTGGAATTCATTCCTTTAGTTCAGGTCCCAAATCTCCAGGAGTGGCCGAGGTCCCTGGTTCTCCCTCTTGCCACATAAAGTGGGCAGAGATAAAGGAGAGTCAACCTCACACCAGGGCGGCTTCCCTGCACTCCCCAGCCCCAGCACCCCTCCTTTTCTTCCCTTTTTCTTTTCCCATTTACATTTTTCATTCATTTACACGTGATGTTAATCTTTCCTTAATCTCCAATTCCTTGGTGTGTGTGTGTGGGATGAATTCCATTTGTTTTTGTTCCACTCTATCAGACACAGCAGCTATAAGATTAAATGATAACTGTGGACCTAATAATAAAAATACAATATAATGTAATGAAAGTAATGTAGATCTAATCCTCTGTTTTATTGCATCCTGAGTGCCTTTGGTGCTATTATTTTTTTTCTTCCCCGTGTCTCCGTCTTTGACTTAGCTGCATCTTTTCAAGGAAGCAAAGGCATTTGTAAAGATTATGGTATTATTCTGTTGAGCACAGCCTTGCTGTGGGGCACCTTTAATTACAAAACGCTATCACTGCTTGTAGGGCTGTGTGTTTCTATGTGTGCAAAGCAGATATTCCAAGCCCCCCAAAGCACTAACGCCAGCTCAGGCAGCCACACCAGGGAACTTTTGCTGTCTCCTTCTTTATATTTCACGCTTCTTGCTGCAGTTCCTACACACAGGCGCTTCCTTTCTGCGTTGTTATTTTCACTGTTTTAATCCTTGTTTAGGGAGAAACTTCAGAAGTGTTTAAAGCAGGAGTCTGTGTGAACTCCCACTGGTTTCATCTGCGGCCGTGGCTGGCCCTGCTCTTTGGGTAGAGAGGCGTCAGAGGTCTCAGAGGCGCAGGGCACCGTGCCCTCCCTGCCCCGTGCTGCCCTCCCTGTCTGCCTCTCTGTCTGGATCATGCTGGGGATGTCACTTGGAATGCTCAAAGTGGCTCCATCTCCGAGTGCCTGAGAGCAACACGAGCCTTTCATGGCAAGGACACATTGAAAGCAGCTCAGGGGAGGTCTGGGATGGGGAAACAGCTGGCTGAGGGTGTTTCATGGAGCCACAGCTGCAGTTTGGTGTGCCCAGCTGTGCTGGGCTCAGCCAGGAGAGGGAAGGAGCAGGTGAAGTGCCTGGTTTGTTGTCCCTGTGCTCATTGCAGGGCAGGACATGGGGACATCACCATCACCCCGCTGCTGGGTTTCATCCTCTGATTGAACCAGGGGCTATGTGCAGCTCAGGGAGCCTCAGAAAGACCCTCACCTTGTGTTGTATCACCCCAGCCTGGGATTCCACAAACCCCTTTTAAATGTAGGGTGTTTTCCACTTTTCTCCTCAGTTTCCCAATGCTCTGACACTGCTTGTTCTCCTCCCTTAGTCCCCCTGGTCTGTGAAAGATTAAACCTGTTGCTTCAAACACAGTACTAGGGAAGAACTTAAACGTCAGGCAGATAGAAATTAGAATCCATCCATGCAAGAAAAGAATTCAAATGTAAACCAAATCTTTATTCTGCACTGTGGAAACACTAAGTCATTGATGTGCTCCCCAGAGACGGGAAAGGAGATATTTTCTACCCCAGACATCCCAGAACTCACCTGGGATAGGACCGAGGCCGTCTTGACCCAGAAAGGACCTGAGAAACCATTTTCATGTCACATTCATTGGAAGCCCTCTGGAGTCATGGATGCTTTTGGTTCCTGTGAACTGGTGTTTGCTCATGGAAAACCAAATTGTGGGGAAAAGATTTGACACCCCCTGAGGGCACATCACCCTCATCTTGGTCTGAGTGCCCCTGCCAGTCTGGCTGCTTCTGCGCAGCCTCCTGTAAACCAGCAGGTGGAGAGGGGGCAGTTCGGCTCTCAAACACAGACTCCTGCTTGAGTTTCCCCAGAGCATCCCCAATGCCCCTGCAGAGAGTCAGGGATTTCCAGCTGGCCTCGTGTTGATGCCTTAAGTGACTACCTAGAAACAGAGACTGGACAGGAGGAAGGGAATAAAGGTGGATATTTATTTGAAGGGCCTTCAGAAGCACACCCTGGGCAGGCCAAAGGCTGCACCCAAGATGGACCCCGAGTCACGAGTTCTTCACACTTTTATAGCTTTGGGCCATTTGCATCTCAACCCAATTTCACCAATTAAACTTTAGCTAATGATGTAATTTCCCCTCAGCTTGCCCCCCTTCTCAAGATGCTGGGTTACACATTTTGGGCCTAGGCCGGGCTGGGTGTCCTTGGAGAGCAGCCTGGAGAGGCTTTGTTCTGTCTGTCTCAGCATGAGAGAGTAGCAGCTCCCAGGCTCCAGGACACTGCAGAGTTACACACTGGGAATGCAGGATTTGAAAAATATAAAAGTTAAAACCTAAGGCATCAATGTCACAGATCAGTCCCGTATGTGCATCTCAGGTGACATCAGATCCCATAAAGCTTTGCAGATTTGAGCTTGGTTGCTGCTGGTACCTCAGTTTCCCCTTGATGAACCTCTGTGCTCCCAGCTCTCCCACTTTATCTGCTCACCTGTCCAGGCTCTGAGTTTCGCCAGGCATGGGAATATTCCAAAAGAGTGTTCAGGCACTTGAACAGAGGGAAAACAAATCCTGAGAGGGAGATCCAACTCCACAGGCACTGGGAGTTTAGATACAGATCCATATTTCAGCAACCAGGTCTCATGGAAAGTGTCCTTGCCTTGGCATGGGGGAACCAGAGGATCTTTGAGATCCACTCCAACCCAAACCATTCTATGATTCTTTGATGTTTCTCTATCCCACACTAAAACCAGCCGAGCAAATGTAGCTGGGTTACCCCACCATGCAATTCAGCCTCCTGTTTACTGTCCTGACAATGATATTTTTTCCAATTTTTGCCTCTGGAGAACTCCAAATTATGAGGCTTCTGCCTGCCAGGGGGATGGGAATGCTGTCTGTGAGCTCCTGATACCCCTCCTGTGGTGTCTGTCCCTGCTGCAGCACTGTGCTGACACGGTTCATGGTATATCCACAGGGTCACAACCTCCAGCCTGCTGGATTTAAAGCCCCATCCCTGCTCTTTGAACTGCTGGAACATCAGGAAAGTGCAAATCCCAGCTGTTGGAGGGTTCAGTCTCTAGAGGGAGACATGGCCGTACCAATTTCAACAAGGTATTTCCTCCTGGGGTGTTGTGTTGTAGCCCCAGGGACCACCCTGCACCCCCTGTGCCACCTTTCCATCCAATCTCTGTCACCTGCAGTGCAAAATTTTGGATAAATGAGTAGAAAGGGAATTAGCTGGACAATAATCTCCACTCAGCAAACAGTTTTGACTTTCTCTTTTCCCTTTCTGCAGAGCAATGCACCCTCCACTCTGGGGAAGTGCTCCTTAAACACAGGACTCATTTTTCCTGTAGTGACATCCTGAGTGATTTTCTGATCAGTCTCACACTTGAGCGTTGGTGTCACCTGTCCTGATCCGTGCTGCTGTCTCCAGTCTGCTGTCAGAGCACAAGGAGGCACTGAAGCAGAAGGTGCAAGGCTCTGGACTGATGGAATTGTCAGGTGAGCTGAGTCGGATGCCAGGCAATGATAAACCTCAGTCGTGGCTGTGTCCTGGCTTTGTGGCGATCTTCTGGCACTGAGAAATCACATTAAACGTTGCAATGATGGGGTTTCAGTCTGTCTGCTGTGGTGGATGTAATGTCTGGAGGGGTTTTTGAGCATGTCTCTGGTCTTGATGCAGCTGGATGATTCTGTGAGCTGCAGCTTCCAGTGACTGCATCAGATTTGCATCTCAGAGCCACGGGAATCCAGCTGTGCAGTGACAGCACCTCTTGCTTTCTGCAGGGCTTAGCACGGTTTAGTCCCTACCTCTGGAATTTGTCTGCTCCTGGGAAGGAAAGTTTCATCCCTCTCAAGTTACAACAGCAGCAAAAGGGAAAAGTTTATGCTCTACTTGGGCATAGAAGCTCTAATGACAAAAACTGAGTTGGTTGACTTTCAGAGGATTTGGTGGAACATACAGATTTAAAAAATAAAAAAGAAAATATTGACATTGTTGAAGGAAAATATTTCTGTCAACTCTCACAAAAGCATCATTTTAGGGGTAAATTGTGCTGCTGAATGTCCAGTCTGTGGTTTGCACTTGCCAGGGGTGTGGGAGGACAGAAACTCAAACCCTGATATCCTTCTCCAACCACCATTCCTACCAACAATCCCCCAGATTTACCGGGTCAGGATTTACCCTCTCTCTCTCTGCTGGAGTTCTAACCCATCCTTGCTCTCCCTGTGTGAGAAGATGGATACCTGGACTTGTTTAGACCTTGGGACACCCAAGCAGGAGAAATTTGTCTCTACAAAAGTTGATTCCATTAACTTTTCAGCTCAGGGGAGGAGCTGTGAGATGGGTTTCTCACCCTGTCCTATACTGAAAGCCAGAGTTTGTGTGAGACCCCGTAACGTGCACCTGCGAGGTACTTCTGCCTTGACCTTTAAATATAATTGCCATAAAACAGCTCTGTACCCCCCTGGATGGATAAAAGCACAAGATAAGAGCTATAATGAAGGTACAGCCCCAGTAAAAGATCATCCAGTGCAGCCATGGGGTGTAGTGTAATGAAAGACACTGGAGAAGAGCCAGAGGAAAGTGCCCTGTGCATCCCCTGCTCCTCTGCACTGTGCAGGAGGACCCCTAATGACCACAGTGGCTGGCTCTGTGTCTTACATCTCATTTGAAAGGCCATCTTATGCAATTAGCCACCTATTACTGGCGCTTAATTGACATCCAAGAGACATCAGGATTACAGTCAGAGCTAAAAGTCAATTAATGGCTCCTCGCTCTGCTCCAGCCGTGTTAAAGTGTGGGAACAGCCACGGTCCCAGGGACTCGTGATGTGTCCCAGGTCCCCCAGCCTGCTGCTCCCTCCCCTTCCCCTCCTCCCTGGCAGAATCAATCACTATGATTGATGCTAAATGGCTGTGGTTTCCCATTATTGACAGATTTCCTCTTGACTTCCAAGGGGTTTCTCCCTCCAGCAGAGACCTCTTGATGCAGTCCCAAGAGAAAGTCATGGCTGGAGCCAGCAGAGGGGTCAGCTAGGAATTAGGCACTTCAGTCCTCAGGTTTTCCAGCTCCAAGGTTTGCACTGGGGCTCTCCTGGCACTCAGTCTGGAGGGTAAAATTACATGAGAAACCCATGGAGGCTCTTGGGTTTGGGACAACTGGGATGCACTCATCCCAGTGAGGAATCACAATGGCTTGTAAGGGGTAGAACTCACGTTGCAAAAGTTCTCTCAGAGCCAAAGTGGACTTGTGTCCTTCACTGCCAGTCACTTCCAAACTGGCCAGAACTCCACCTTCCCTTTGCCAGCGGCAGGAGCTGCTCAGAATCAGAGAAGAAATAGTTAAGAGTCAGGGGAGGGTGCACAAGTCAACAAAATTTACAGAGAGGTTTCCTCAGACTCGTCACAAACACACAGATTCTTGTTTTCCCTTTACAATCCAATTTCCCTTCAACAATTCATACCAAAGTCTGACCCCGGCCATGTAAAGTTCTGATCAGTTTTAAGCAGCATATTCTCTGTCTCAATCCTGCTTCCCAGATATTGCAAAGCCTCTGAGAAGTCCACTTGATTTTGGGTTTTTGTCTGGGGACAGGGCAAAGAAACAATCTCAGTTAGATCCTCACTAGAATAATTCAGGTTCCCTGACTCCAGTTGGTGCTGGAGTGCTCCCCAAATTATCAAGGAGAGCCCAGGCTCCACTGGCTGTGCTGGGTTTCCTTAGGGATGATCACTCTCTGCCATTTGAGCCTCCCTGTGGCACCCAGCTCATCCCTCGGGACCAGCAGACACGACACTGGATCCACTGGTGACCTGAGCCCCTCAGAAACAGAGGCTGAAGGTAAATGGGACATTTCTGGGTGTCTCAGATGACAAAGACATTTGACTCACAGGGAGATATTTGTAAGTGGACACCGAATTCAGGTGCCTGGATGGGTGAGGTGAGTCCTATCCCTCCTTTAGGGAATGGGAATGGCTGCTGGCATTCAGAGGTGGCTCTTATCAGGTAATTTGAACTCTCCAGAACAGCACAGGAATGGCCAATGGCTCGGACTGATGAACTTTTCCCCCCAGGATCATGTCTATCATGTCTCCAGTCATGGTAAATACAAGCACAGGCCACATCAGAGTCACCATTCTCCAAGTTTAGCCCTTCCTCTGAAGTGATTTATGAGTCACTATCCCATTATAGCTCCTGAAGTCTAAACAGCCTCACTTCTCCTCCTGTACTTTTTCTCAGGTTTGCATTAAAAGCCAACAGCCTTTTTGTCCACAGCATCCTAAAAACAATGTACATTGAGTGTTCTCGGACCTTCCCCACTCAGCACCTGTAGATCAGAGGCAGAGCTGTCACCCCTCTGTAGGACCAGGGAGAAGGTCAGACCCACCCCACTCTCCAATGAGGTGACTTTTCCCACTTCTCTGCTGCTTGTGATGCCTCCACAGCAATTTCTATTCCAGTTGCACTTCTGCAGTTGAAATAATTTGGTCTCCAGGTGTTCAAAAGCTGTCGCTCTCCTGCTCTTCAAGGTCTTCCTCTCCACCATGCCTGGAATTCCTGCTGCTGTGACTCTGGCCACAGCAAGGACAAAAACTGTGCTCCCTGTTTTTGTCCTGAAAAGGTAAATGAAGATAAACAAATCAATAAACAGTGGCAGCTGGTGAGCTGCCTTCACCCCGAAGATGCAGTTGTGTCTGTGTGTTATTAAAAACACATCAAAACACAAAAAACATGAGTGAAGAAATCCAACACAAGCCAAAATAAAAGCACCGAGCCTTTGGTTTGCACCTTTTCCACTGGGGAAGCCACCACGCAGATTGATAGCATTTTAAATTGGGCTGGTCATGGATGAAGAAGAATTTTAAATGGGATCAATTTGTTTTCTTCTTCTGAAAGACAGTGTCTGCTCCTAGAACAACTTGTCTGGTGAAGAAGAAAAATAAATTCAGCATGAGATTTCTTCCTATGATCAAGATTCTGGGGAAGAGATGGGCTTGGAAGTTTGGGTTGTGCAAGTTTTTACCTATTTTTATTTTGTTATGGGGCATGAACTGTGGTTCTTGCATAGGCATGTGCAGGACCTCATACAACGAAGGGCCAAGAAATCTGCAAAACACAGAGAAAACTGTGAGTTTGCTTAAATGTCATAGAATCAAAGGATGGTTTGGGTTGGAAGTGACCTTAAAAATCACCCAGTTCCACCCCCTTGCTGTGGACACCTTCCACTAGACCAGACTGCTCAAATTCTGACAAATTCTGGCAGTTCTTCACAAGGGGAGGGTGGTTTGGTTCACGTCAGCTGCCTCTGTCCATCAGCTTTTTATCTGTGGTGGCTTCCCCTAAGGAGGGGCAGAGCTGGGAACAGAATGGCTGCAGCTCCACGGGCTTGGGTGTCACTCCATTGCCCTGCTCCAGACAGCCCACACTGTCACAGCCATCATTAATGTGGTATCAATCTAATTATTATCAATCTAATTATTATCATCTCTCCTGCAGACATCCCCAAGCATTTGAAAGAGCTGTCATCAAAAAAAAAAAAAAAAACAGAACGTGTTCTGGGTTCTGCTGGAGTGAATGGAGAGAAGGCTGCTTTGTCATTCCTACTCTAATGGGAACTGCCCTAAAAATGTTGGGAATTAAAGCAATAACTCCACTGTTCAAAATGTTTCTAGCTTTGCTTTCTCTAAAAAATAGGTATATTCCTTTTCAACGAGCCACGGTCAAAGGACCCTTTTTATTTGCCAATACATTCATGGAGAGGAGAGCGAGAGATTTATCCGAGTGTTGTCAGAGTTTCAAAGGACTTAAAATATAAGTCCTTTACACACTAGTGAAAAAGCTGGAGTGACTCTTGTTTTAGGCCAGCCTAGCTAGGAGCACAACTTTTCTGCTGGGGATTTGAAAAGGGCAGATTTTGCTGCCTTGTCTCCATGGGAGGGTTCCTGAGTGTTGCAGAGGCTGCCTGGTCACGTAGTGACCGTGGCAGGCAGTGATTTGGATTTAGATCCTTTTCCTCCCAGTGCTGCCTGCGGAACTTGGCTGTGTTTTGTGTTGGTTCCCTCGGGACGGATTTTTCTCTGAGGATGAATGTGTTACAGATGGGCTGTGGCACGGCAGAAGGCTTAAAAACACAGACAAATTCTCTGTCGGAGGTAAATTCGGTTTCAGCGTGCAGAAGTTAGGGGTCCTCTAAAGAGAAAAGAGATAATTTCACTGTGAAGGGTTGCAATCACCACTCCCAGTTTACCCAGTTTCCCAGTGCAGAGGCTGTGCTGGGCTCTGAATGAAGGCCAAGGCCCAGCTGGGAGCTCTCACTCCCCTCTTCCCCAGCGTTCCCTTGTCTGGGAGGGTCACTTAAACCTGACATGACTTCCTGGTGAATTATCTCATCATTCCCAATAATCCTATTTGCCTGATGGGGCTGCCTCACAAACAGCCCCCCACGGACTATTTCCCCATCTCTGTCTCTTCCATGCATCTTCTCCTAATGACGAGCACTCCATTTGGAGCCTGCCTTCCCAGCAGCCTGATGGATGCCACGTGTGGATTGATTTCCAGCTGGAATCACATCCTTCTCCTTCTCCTCCTCCTCCTCCTGATTCTCCTCCNGGTCCTCTAAAGAGAAAAGAGATAATTTCACTGTGAAGGGTTGCAATCACCACTCCCAGTTTACCCAGTTTCCCAGTGCAGAGGCTGTGCTGGGCTCTGAATGAAGGCCAAGGCCCAGCTGGGAGCTCTCACTCCCCTCTTCCCCAGCGTTCCCTTGTCTGGGAGGGTCACTTAAACCTGACATGACTTCCTGGTGAATTATCTCATCATTCCCAATAATCCTATTTGCCTGATGGGGCTGCCTCACAAACAGCCCCCCACGGACTATTTCCCCATCTCTGTCTCTTCCATGCATCTTCTCCTAATGACGAGCACTCCATTTGGAGCCTGCCTTCCCAGCAGCCTGATGGATGCCACGTGTGGATTGATTTCCAGCTGGAATCACATCCTTCTCCTTCTCCTCCTCCTCCTCCTGATTCTCCTCCTCCTCTTCCTCCTCCTCCCCACTGCATGAGAGGATTGTGCTGCTGTCCAGTAGCACCTCAAATTGCTTTTCTTCCCTCTGATACTGAACATTGAACCACCCTTAAATGTTGATGGGTCACGGCCCAGTGCCTCTGTTTGGCTAATTCTGCACCTCTGCGACCTTATTTATAATCTTAATCTTATAATATTAATTTATAATTAATAGCCACACTTATTCCAGCAGATGCAATGTCCAGGCTCTGCTTTTCTTGCTGCTG